>CAUYRH010102734.1:0-11965 GCA_963574655.1 Perodicticus potto | reverse complement strand
AGAGGAGGGGAGGGAGAGGAGAAGGGAAGGGGAGGGGAGGGAAAGGGAAGGGAAGGGAAGGGAAATAAAGGAAGGGAAAGGAAAGGAAAGGGAAAAAGAAAAGAAAGAGAAAGAGAAAGGAAAGGAAGGAAGGAAGGAAGGAAGAGGAGGGGTAGGGAGGGAAGGAGGGGAGAGGAGGGGAGGGAGAGGAGAAGGGAAGGGAAGGGAAGGGAAGGGAAGGGAAGGGAAGGGAGAAAGAAGGTTTGATGGAAGGATTTCCTTGTTTACCCAGTGTTAACCAGCAGATCACACTGAGAAGGGTAGTGTGTTGTCAGGTTTGGAATAATGGGCATAGGGTCTAGGACACTGGGATCAAAGCAGCTCTGGGTACAGCCCCCAACACCACCCCCCACACATGCACTTAAGTAAGGATGAAGTACTTCAGAGAGAAACTCCATTTAGGTGAAGAAAATAAAACTAGTGAGTATAGATAACCAAGGATGTCACGGACCTTGAGGTATTTTGAAATGCTTCCCACAGTATTCATTGAATTTTGCTGCTGGAAGGCATTTTGAGAGCCCGGTGAGCTCCTGCTCCAGACTTCTGTCTTAGTTATTCCTTCCACTGGGACAATTTTTTCAAATTTTAAATCTGGTTCTTTCTTGTAAATTCAAATTTCCGGCAACAGGTCACCAACCTTAAGAAGCTTTCCCTGGCCACCTTCTTTGTAGTAGCCACTCCCAGATGTTTCTCCATTAAATTGCCCAATTTCCTTTGCCTAAAATAGTTAAACTTAACTTGAGCTATCTCAGGTGCATATTCAATTACAAGCTTGCTGTCTGTCTTATCTATGAAAATGGAGCTGCTGGAGATGGGGGACTCAGTCTGTTCCCAGGCACTGCTGGCTTCCTGGCACCTGGGAAAGAGCCTGGACACTTAAGCAAATATTTGCGGAATCCACCAGTGAAGCTAGTTATGTTGTAAATGAGTAGCCTGGGGCTCAGAAATGCTGACTATGTTGATCAAGGTCATATAAGCAACTGGTGGCAGAGCTGGAACAAAAAGTAAGGCTCTGACCATTAGTGTTCTCAAGCTTGCAGACTCTTAGTGGTCTCAAGCTTGTAGACTCTTTGGTGAACAATTCTGATATTTGTATTTTTGGTGCTTAGTAATTGCTTACAAGCTTGAGGATACGGGAATACAGCAAGATGTCAAATATTCAGCTTCTCCACAGGCCCCAGTCTCACCACCTGGGAAGAAATTGACACTGAGAATTTTCTGAAGCACTAACATTTCACCTCTGAGAGACAGTATGGGAACTTTCTTCTTCCCACAAATGACATTAGCAATTTAGAAAATGATTTAAAACAAAAGGGCTTTCACAATATTGCCAATAACAGTTACCAAATCTCATTAAGGAGATACTCTGATGTGGAAATCACTACAATTCTATTTCCCAGCAAAATACTGTAATTAAGCCATTGTGTGTCTGCATTATTTAGCAAATGAATAATTACACCGTGCCCTTGAGACTTGCTACTATTTTGGAGCGTCAGGCTAAAACTCTTTCCGTCTTGTCTGGAACTCACTGTAATGTGCAATATATTCTGAGCCACGCTCAGGGCAATTGACTGCTTTGTGCGGGAGATATTAGAGCAAATGCAACAGGAGTCAGTGTGCTGCAGGCCACAAAACGCCAAGGACGGCTGGAATACACGCAGACTGCGTTTGATTTGGAAAAACGTAGAGTTGTTGACTCACCAGTGGGCACTGAGCATCTCGTACGTGTCAGGTTCTGTGCTAGATGCTAGAAATACAAGGATGGCACAGTGCCCGGAGGTCTGTTTAAAGACACTTAAAAAGAAATCACACAATCAGCCTGGAAAAATGATAAAACCACCACCCACGCCACACCTAACTTCTGCTCTTCCTCTAATCCAGAATGACTTCACCAAGGAGACATTTGATCTTCGGGTTCCAGTCAAAGCAAAACTGAGTCAACCCTCTGTTATCTTTGCAGCTGCCCAGAGTTCACCGATGTCCTTGGAACAGCTTCATGCTGTCCACCTTGGACACGTTCTGCAGTCAGTAGATGCTGCTTGAGTGGAACATTGATGGAATCATCTGCATTATAGTGAACATGCTGTTTGGCTCACTCTTTCCCACAAGTGCTTAAATCAGCACTTAGCACAGTAAAGGGGCTTTAAAGACCTCCACCTCCCTGTCATAAATGGTGAAGCTGAGGCCCAGAGAAGTGAAATGGCCTGTCCATGTTAGCACAGTGAAGTTACTAGTGATATCAGAAATAAATTCTGTATTTCCAAAGTGCCAAGCTTCTGACCGCAAATATTGAGAGTCCCACCACTACCCTGACCGTCACCAAGAAACTCCTGAGTGAGAGTTCATATATCAAGTCCAACCTTACCGCTTGATCTTGCCATTCCTATCACCACAGCCTCCTTCCCTCCATGTGAGTCCTCTCACAAAGGGGCTATGCTCTTCAGCAGGGAGAGGTGCCTTGGTTTGATCACTGTAGCCAATTGCTGGCACCCCAAGCCAATTCACCAATGCTGCCGGACTGCGTGGATGAGCCCTGCCAGCAATCCAAGGAGCATCAGGTTGTGGGGAGGGGCAACGTGTTAGACACTCTTAGTGAAGACAAATTGTGAACACTGCACACACCCATGATATGCAACAGCCTTAGCGTCATCCCTTTCATGTCTGACATCAGACCATTACTCTAAGATCACATCCTTTGGCCATTAAAACCCTCCATAGATACCCCCTAGTTCTTCCACCCAAATGGAGTCAGCCAAACATGGGCTTCTCTAGCACTCTGCTGTTTCCTTCACTTCCCTGTAATGTCATTAATATGAAGAGTGACCTCCATGAGCAAGGCAAACTGTAGGGTCCAGTTGTCCTTCTTCTATATTTGAACAAACTCATTAGCTCACATCTTCTTTGTGGTCCCCACCCCCTTATCTTGCCTTTTGGTTTTTCACCTTTTCTTGCTATCTGGAATATATTCTCCTATTTCCCTGTTCAGGAAAAATTAAGAAAAGCTAGGTTCTGCCACAGTAACAAATAATCCCAACATCTCCATGGCCTACACAGGCTTAGCTCTCAGCTACACTGAGTGCTGAGCGGGGGGTGCGTGGGAGGGAGGGCTCTGCTTCCTGGCATCCCAGGTGATGGGGCATTCCTGTGGTGAACATTTCTGGTCATCATGCCACAGGATATGAGACTTTTGGAGGATCTGGTTTGGAAAATTAAATGCTCGGGCCAAAAAATGAGACACTTGAATGTTTCTAGTCATCACATCCCAGAAAATGAGACTTTTGGCTGTAGCAGGCTGAATTATGTCCAATTGCTGCCTTTTATTCTATAAACAGACAAAACAAACACACACCAAAATGAACCAAAGCAAACCAAGATCAAAAACACAACGAAGATAATAGCAGTTTTATCTCTGCTTAGAGGTGGCAAGGCTGAGATGCATGGAAGTTACAACTGACTCAGTTGGATTTGAACTTGCCTTCATAGCCCCAGATCAGTGTCTAGTGCAAAGGAGGCACTCCATAAACAATCACCATTCAACCTATATTTAAGTTTTATAGTCTTTTCACAGAATCTTTATTTCCTCAACAAGAGAATGGGATGGCATCAAACAAAAGCTCTGCCAAAACACAACTTGGGGACTTCTTAGCCTCCAGAACTGTGAGCAATAAATCTCTGTTGTTTCTAAACCGCCTGGTTCATGATATTCAGTTAGAGCACCCCAAGTGAACTAAGGTGGACACACACTACCTCAAAAAAAATTTTAAAAAAGGTATCACCCTCCAACAAGAACGGGTCAAGATGGTGCTAGAGAGAACATCCAGGGTAACTCTATAAAGGACAATCCTCACGGGATACTTAAAAATCAATCCCTAAAGAGTTGGCATTCATGAAACTTTTCAGCAAAAATAAGACTGATCAAAAACAGAGATGATTCAATGTTGCTTGTGCTTCTCCTGGCTTAACATGTCTAAATGTGCACCATGAACAGGGACTCACACCAACTATGACCAAAGGGCGCTGGGGGCAAGAGGAGGAAGAGTGGAGCAGAGTATAGCAGTGGATCCAAACATCCACCGGAAAGAGAAGAGGAGTAAGTTTGGAACAAACCAACTAAGTAGGCTTTCGATGACCCATTCCATTGCTTCTCTGGTTTGGGGGGTCTTTGACTTACAGAAAATGGTGAGTAGCTTCGATCACATAGGATTCAAAAATATCCTCTGAGCCAACAACAATAATAATAACAGCAATACTAATAAAACCAAAGACAACCAAGTGTGAAAAGCATTAACAATTTTTAGATAACAAGGTAAAGAAAGGTTAAAATGCAATGATGCTAAATCTCATCAGAAACTAAACAAATGCAAATAATGCAAATAACTTGGGTTGCTTGTGTTTTATCTACAAAATTATGCCTGTTTCCATACCTTAGTTTTATCAACTCTGTGTGTGTATGTATAGTGTTTAAATATTTAATCGCACAAAAGGCAGTGATCGCAAATGAATCAATGATGTGAGCCTATCCTCTGCTCAACTGCTTAGAATATTTTCTGGACTAATTGATGCATGCAAATCGAAACTCCTAGAAGATTAGTTTCAGACAGCCAAACACAGTAGCATCCCCAGAGGGAATCTGGCTTTGCTTTTGAATGTGGTGATGATAGAAGGAAGTGTGTGGTCTCTTTAAGAACTCAGTGTCAGGGTTTTGCTATTCTTTCACACTGTAAAGAAGCACCGATTTATTTCTATGGTGGACCACTGAGCTTTTCACTCAGTTTCTATTCCAATTTTTAGGTCAAGTCTGCCTCTTTAGGGTGGTTTCTAGTCACATAAGAAAATGTAGTTTATTTTTTCTAGGAATTGGTTCACGAGGACACAGATATAAATCATTCAAGGAACAACACCCTGTCCATGGTATGTGGTGACATGAGGTTGTCACATGACAAATCCGTTAGGTGGCTTACATCCCCTTTGTTTCGGCATGACCTGCCAAGACACTGTCAACCTTGCTACCTTCCTTGTTTTATGTTTTTCTTTTTCTAATCTCTTCTCCCTTGGTGACATCATTCTTTACTGAGTGGCTTGTACCCTCATCATTCACAATTCATCCCCATGACAGTTTATCAAAATATTTTAAATGAAGAGTACTTCTTATATTTTTAACAACTACAGAAGTCCTTCTTTGCAACATTTTTTTAAAATGTTATAAAAAAAATGTGAACTCTTTGTTAGAACAGTTTTGGATTGACAGAAAAAATGAGCAGGAATTCTGGAGAGTTCCCATAAACTCCAACAATTACAACGCTTTTTAAAAAATACAAACATATCATAGAGATATTATAGGTTTGGTACCAGACCTCCTCAAGTAAAGAGAATATTGCAATAAGGAGAGACACATGCATTTTTTGTTTCCGAGTGTATCTAAAAGTTATGTTTATATTGCACAGTAGTCTATTAAGGATGCTGAAGCACTATGATTAAAAAACAATGTGCATAGATTAATTAAAAATACCCTCTTGCTAAGAAAATGCTAAGGATCATCTGAGTTTTGAGTAATCGTTTTTACTGGTGGAAGGTCTTGTCTCAATGTTGATGGCTGCTGAATGATCAGGGTGATAATAGCTGAAGGTTGGGGTGCCTGGGACAATTTTTAAAAATGAGACAAAAATGAGGTTCACCCCATCAACTGACTCTTCTTTTCACAAATGTTTCTCTGTAATACGTGATGCTGTTTGATAGCATTTCACCCTCTGTAGAACTTTCAAAATTCAAGCCAATCCTCTCAAACCTCCCACTAAGTTTATGTCATATCCTCAATTACTTATTGTCATTTCAACAACATTCACTGCATCTTCATCAGGAGTAGATTCTGTCTCAAGAAACCACTTTCTTTGTTCATTCACAAGAAGCAACTCCTCATCCATTCAAGCTGAATCACAAGGTTGCAGCAATTCAGCCACATCTTCAAATTTTACTTCTAATTCTAGCTCTCTTGCTATTTCCATCACATCTGCAGCTTCTTCTCTCACTGAAGTCATCTGTGAGGGCTGGAATCAGCTTCTTCCAAACTCCTGTATGAGCATAGTGATATTTTGACCTCCTCCCATAAATTAGAGATGTTATTTATGGCATCTAAGACGGTGAATTATTTTCAGAGGTTTTTTATTTACTTTCTCAAATCCATCAGAGGAATCACTATCTACGGCAGCTGTAGCCTTAAGAATGTTTTTTCTTAAATAATAAGTCTTGAAAGTCAAGATTCCTTCTTGATACGCAACATGGAGAATAGATGTTGTGTTACTAGGCATAAAAACATTAACTTCCTTGCCCGTCTCCATCAGAGCTCTTGAGTGTCTGGGAACCCTGTCTTAAAAAGTATCAAAAAGAATCTTCTTTCTTATAAGCGGTAAGTCTCAACAATGGGCTTAAAATACTCATTCTATTAACAGAAGTGCTGTAACCCAGACTTCATTGTTCTATTTATAGAGCACAGGAAGCGTAGACTTAGCATTAAGGGTCCTAGGCTGTTTGGAATAGAAAATAAACTTGGCCTTCAACTTCAAGTCACCAGCTGCATTAGCCTCTTACAAGAAAATCGGTCTGTCCTTTGAAGCTTTGAATCCAGGCGTTGACTTCTCCTCTCTAGCTATGAAAGTTTTAGGTGACATCTTCTTCCAATATAAGGCCGTTTCATCTACACTGAACATCCGTTATTCAGTGTAACCACAGTCATCGTTGACCTCAGCCCTGATCACTGATCTTCTGGTTAACTTACTGCAGCTTCTCCAGCAACACTTGCTGCCTCATCTTGCACTTTTCTGTTATGAAGGTGACTTCTTTCCTTATGCATCGTAAACCAACCTCACTTATCTTCAAACTTTTTTTCTGCAGCTTCCTTACATGTCTCAGCCTTCACAGAATCGAAGAGAGTCAGGGCCTTGCTCTGGATCGAGTTTTGGCTTAAGGGAATGTTGCAGCTGGTTTGATCTTCTACCCAGACTAGTAAAACTTCCTATCAGCAATAAAGCTATTTCACTTTCTTATCATTTGTGTGTTCACTGCAGTAGCACTTTTAGTCTCCGTCAAGAACATTTCCTTTGCATTCACACTGGAATAACTGTTTGGCACAAGAGGCCTCGTTTTCAGCCTGTCTCAGCTTTTGACATGACTTCTTACTGAGCTTTAATCATTTCTGCACTTTGACCCGAGGTTAGAAACATGCAACTTTTACTGAAACTCTTAGAGGCCACTGTAGGGTTATTAATTGATTAATTCCCATGTCATTGTTTCTCAGGGAATAGGGAGAGAAACAGGGAGATGGACAGCTGGTCAGTGGAATAGCCAGAACGAACACATTTATTGGTTAAGGTTACCATTTTATATGGGTGTTGTTTACGGGTCCCAGACAAAATTACAATCGTATTATCAAAGATCACACTGATCCCAGATCACCATAGCAGATAGAACAATAATAAAAAACTTTGAAATATTATGTGAATTGCCAAAATATGACACAGAGACATGAGTGAGCACAGTAGACTTGCTCGATGCAAGGTTGTCAAGAACCTTCAGTTGTGCAAATCACAGTGCGGGTAAAGCACAATAAAGTGATGCCTGTGCTTTGGGGCACTTCACACATTAAATTGTATTAAAACTTTATTTCACACATGGTTGACAAAATGCAGAAATTGCAACTTTTGTGCAATGTTTCCTTAGGAGTACATTCATATTTATACGGTGTGCATTCAAACCCGTTCAGCCTATTGCCATTTCGCATCTCGCTTGATAACACAACTGGATGATAAGGAACGAAGAAGAAGCAATTATTTATTCATATTTTAGAATAAGCTTTACAGGGATATTAGCCAGGCTTAAAATGTAATTCAAAGGGGAAAAAATGTATTTCTTATATCCCAAGTGGATGCAAATTAGAAATCAGAGGAAGGAGAAGAAAGGATAAAGGATATTGAAATGCATGATTTTCTTGCATTTATTTAATTCTGGTTTTTTCTTTACGTAGCCCTTTATCCCTTCCTAAGAGAATGCAGAGTTCATTCCTAGAAATCAAAGTGATTTCTAAGATATGCATTACTCATTCATTTTAGAAACATTACAACTTGATCAGTCATATAGCCTAACAAAATATACTCCTTATACACAGGGACCAGAAATGTCACCACTATGTACCCACACAGTGTCTGAGAGGGGAGAGCCAGGAGATCCCACTCCAACTGCTCTAGCACAACATCAGGACCTGTGGGACTATAGTGGCTGGAACTGCCCACTCCAGCTCCTGTCTCCATCAGCACTCACTGCCCACCTGAACCCTCCCCACTCTTTGCCCGCGCCCTTATGGGGAGATCATCATACCCTGGGTTCCGGAGCCAGCTATAGTGATTGGTTCAGGTAGGGTTACACTACAGAGCCCATTCTAACCAGCCCCAGGACTTGTGCTGGGCTACCCTGGGGAGAAAAGCTTTTATCCTCAGTGACCATTCAGTAGACGTATGCTGGGAGCTGCACAGGGTCATCATGCCTCCAGGTGGCACAGTCCACCTGAGAAAAAGCCAACCTAGAGAAAGACAGGGAGATGAGCTGCTAGGGGGTACAGCCTGAGCATCCAGACCCAGTGTCTCTGCTGCCAGTCCTCCCCAAGCTTCTCCATCTGCATGAGGAGCTTAATGTTTTGATTATATTAGTGAAACACATAATGCCATCAACTGCACAAAACCCTCAGAGGAGCATCCCGGCAAACAAGAGGAAGCCTCACACTGCTAAACACAGATTCCCCTTTACAAAAATAGGAATAAACCAATCAACTTTGAATCCTCTTCAGATAGCACCTTTGCAGAGAGTGATAGATGTGCCTTGGAAGCAAAAGTGGCCTCCACTACAGAGACAGACAAGGCCAGCCAACCATCTTCCAGGGAAGAGGTTTAGCATTCATTGCTAACCAATGGGATCTGAGGGGAAGACTGCTATAGGTCTTATGGGAACGATTCTATTTCCTGGTCAAAGCAAGATGCATAAGGACAATGTCCCCTCTTGGTGATAGAGCTGGGTGTGATGCTGGGAGGAGCTGCACCCATTTTGAGATCATGAAGCAATCAGCCTACTGTCTGTGTCAGAGTGGAAAAACAGAAAGCCTCTGAGCAAGGCCATTGTGCTGCTGAATTTACAAACCCTGGAATCACCTAATTCTGTACTTTTTATTACATGTGCTACTTGAAAACAATCCCCTATTTTTTCAGCCACTGTAAATCAGGTGTTCTATCACTTGTGGCTGAAAGCATTCTAAAGGCAAGACCACTTTCCCTGTATACTTGCCACTCAAGCTCTGAAGTTGTTCACTAGCAGACAGAGATTTCCAGAAGCACCACAGGATAAATGAGGCTGCAGACTTGAAGCTATATCTATAATGGACACTCACCTAGACACGTCAGTATCTTGGGATCGATGCATCAGATTGCTTTGAGTACTTTTTCTCTTTCGAACAAAATTTCAGAAGGAAGAAGTTCTAGATAAGATTTGCTCTGGAATGCACTGGAAAGGAGAGCCTCTAGGGGGTCCAACCTTTCTTTTTGTCTGCCACAGATTGGAGAAAGAATTACCTTGAGCCACACATGAAATACACGGACAATAACAAAAACTGATTAATGGACGGCACACACAGTTCAGTGGATAGGGTGCCAGCCACATACACCAAGGCTGGCAGGTTCATGGCGGGTTTGAACCTGGCCCACCAAGCTAAAACAACAATAACCACTGCAACAAAATAAATAGCCAGGTGGTGTGGTGGGCACCTGTAGTCCCAGCTACTTGGGAGGCTGAGGCAAGAGAATCACTTAAGCCCAAGAGTTTGAGGTTGCTATGAGCTGTGATGGCATGTCACTCTACCCAGGGTGACAGCTTGAGGCTCTGTCTCAAAAAAAATTTTAAAAGCTGATTAACAACAACAACAAAGAAGATTTTTCGTGACATCCAGCCCCACAGATAAGCAAAAAAAAAAATGTCCTCCTAAAATCAGTGTGTGGCCCTCAGGTTGCAGGTTGGACACCCCTGCTCCATTGTGTAGTTTCCATTCATCCTCTCTCTCGCTCATTCTATCACTCATTCACACCACAAACTTTTATGAAGCATCTGTTTTGTTTTTAGCACTTGAACTTAAGAGAGATCATGGTCTAGAGAAGAGACGACAACAAACTGTAATAAAAATCTATTGAAATAAGTGCCCCACCACCACCACCGAAAAGTACTGTAGAGTTGACAGTATTTTTAAAGCAGGGGAGGGCATTGTCCAGAGCAGTACTTACACCTGGCCAGCTCAGCAGTACTCAGATGTATGCTGTGGGGGGAGTAAAGACAAAACAAGTCTGTAGATGGCTTGAGCAACAGGGTGACAGCCTGCTCTTCCTATCGAATGCTTTGATTCAAAATCATTGTCAAGGCTCGGTGCCTGTGGCTCAATGGGCTAAGGCGCCAGCCACATACACCTGAGCTGGCAGGTTCGAATCCAGCCCGGGGCCCACCAAACAACAATGACGGCTGCAACCAAAAAAAAATGGCCGGGCGTTGTGGCGGGCGCCTGTAGTCCCACCTACTTGGGAGGCGGAGGCAGGAGGCTTGCTTGAGCCCAGGAATTGGAGGTTGCTGTGAGCTGTGATCCCACCGCACTCTATCCAGGGTGACAGCTTGAGGCTCTGTCTCAAAAAATAAAAAAATAAAAAAATAAATCATTGTCAATAATTTTGTTCCTGCTTCTCAGTAAGATCAACATTCACAGAGTCCAAGCATGACTTTCAAGACAGAAGAGGTGCCAGCCAGCAGTGCGAGGCTCACCTGGCTTAATACTCTAAAGTCCCGAGATATATTCAGTCTCAGGAAAGAGCTGGTACCCAGGTGTTACAGCTGCCAAATGACTATATTTAAGCACAAGGGGCCAATTACCCTGCAGCCAGAGCTACCCTACTTTTACACAGAAAAGTGTACATCGCGTGCTTGCCTCTTAAATCATTTTGATTTTTTTTCTTTTCTGTTCTTAACTCTGCCCTGCAAAATAAAATAGTAACAGTGAATTTTTTTTAAAAAAAATTCTTCTCCAAAGCTTCCCCGTGGCAAATGTGAACTAGGCGATGTTTGCTCCCCTAAATCTAATTAGGTCATCTGTATATAAAAGACACAAAGAGTAAACGCCTCGGACAGCGGCACTTCCCTGCAGCGGGACCAGTTAGAACGTGGTGCGGCTGGAGCTACGCTGATAGCTACAAGATCAGGAAGCGCCACTTCACTAAAGCTCCGTAACACATTATTTTGCTGTCAGATCAGTGAGCATCCCCTTGTGGACTTGGGGTTTGGATGTTTTCCTGGTCTGTGTGTCTAGGTGACAGTCCACACACGACAGGGTGGCAATTGTCTAAACATGCTTCCTCCAGGACTGCCCACTGGTCTTGGTCACTGACTTTCACAGCCACCGTTGTCTCTGCACCCATGACTGTCGTCATCATGCTGACTGGAAGGAATAGACATAAAATCATTTTGGTTCTTAACAGGTGGTGAAATGGCAAATGAGAAGTGGAAGGCAGGCTCTATGTCCACTCTTCCCACTGGGAGACATGAGGAGGATGGCTCTGCCCCTGCCAGCCACTCTCCCTCTGTTTTGCAAGCACCCTCCGCAGTTGTCAGGGGCATTCATTTTCTCTCTAATTGGTGAGTTGAGAACGAGAACCCTCCCCACTTCGGGACCCTGGCAAGTTGTAAACGAAGCGGAAGCCTCTGGGCAGGAGCAGATGGACTCTGCAGGGCCTGTCCTTCACCTGGAGGTGGGGAAGGGCCTTCAAGAGGCAGTGAGAGGCCATGAGGGCTGCAGAACCCAGGAGGCCTGCGCAGGTCAGGGGGTGGAGGAGGAGACTCCCTGACCACAGTGTGAGCA
>CAUYRH010102733.1:0-14032 GCA_963574655.1 Perodicticus potto | reverse complement strand
ATTGAAACACGCTGTTTTAACCACTGTCTACAGGTGGGACTCTTCTTTATAGGCAGAGAGGCATTATTCTTAAACATACTCCCTTTAAAATGACCTTCTTTAAACAGATCCCAGTAGTGTATTTTTGATGCTGCTTCAATTAGTTAGGCAACTTTTATCAAGGGAATTTTCTAAGTTATTATGAGATATACCTTTTCAGCATTAATTATAATCACTTACAAAATGAAAGAGAAGTAATCTATTATCATAAGAATGGTGGGCTAGTGGTCAGAGGCCATTTGTTTTTGACTGCTCCTAACCTACCCCCATTGGTAAGCAACTGTTAAAGTTCTCCAGCTGTTTAATATTATTGTAAGTTCTCTTTCTCTAAATGATTTCCCTTAATATGCATATAACACAGTAAAGTGTAATGAAAATGATAGCTACATGCTGAAGGATATAAATCATGTATATGTTTGTGGCTGAGCTGTGTAGATGGCTTTCAGTCATATCCACATACATGGGTGGGGGGTGGTGTGTTTGTGTGCTGTGTCACTAAGTGGACATAGAATACTCTTTAGAAGTAAACGGACCTGATTGAAATCCAGAATTTGTCTCTGATTAGCTAGTCTATCTTGGATAAATTAACTATCTTATTGAATTTTCCCTATCTATAAAAGGGAATTCCTTTTGATGTAGATTGTATTGTGAGCAATGGTGATGATAGATGTAATGCTTAGGACAGTGATTAGCACCTATAATGAATTGTATTTATATAGCTTAAAAGATGAAGGCAAAGCAATTGCAAACAACAACAGACGTCAGTATTTGTAACACCCGTGGTTCTGACAGGAAAGTTCTTGGGGAAGAATTATTATAAGTGGCAAAGAAAGTTAGATTTCACTTAATATATGAGGTCAGACAATTAAGTTCGTGAACTCATCCTAGAAAAAGTGCTGCAAACATCATTGCTGAATATCACTACACACCAGAGGGCAAAGGGGAGTACTTCAAAGTTTACTGTCCTGATATTCAGGAATGAGGTATATAGCACTTTTTCTAGAATGAGTTGATGAACTTAATTGACCAACCTTGTAATGTTCTCTAGTTCTGTCCGTGTTGTTGCAAATGGCAGAATTTCATTCATGTGGCTGTATAATATTCCATTATATATATGTACCATAGTTTCTTTATCCTTCACCCATTGATGGACATGTGTTGATTCCAAATGAACAGGGGAGTCCAATACCTTTTTCACTTATTGAATTCCCCTCTTTTGGATCTGTACTCGGTGGTGAGTTTGCTGGGTCATATGGTAGTTCTATTTTTAGTTATTTGAGGAACTTCCATACTTTTTTCCATAGTAGTTGTGCTAATTTACATTCCTACCAACAGGGTAGGGGGATTCCCCTTTTTCCACATCCTCAGCTATATTCATTATTGTCTGTCTTTTTGACAAGTGGCATTTTAATTATGGTGAGAATTCTATCACTTCATTGTAAAAATTGACAAATAAGGGATAAGGAATTGGAAATAGTCAAAGGCCAGCCATGATCTTGAACAGCATATACACTCACAGTTTGAATAAGAAATGAGTAGACTAAAAATTTCTTTATCATGTAGTAGATTAATGCTTTATCAGTACCCACCCATCTTAGGTAAAGAAAACAGAAACCTCTGATGGCCATGTTTTTTCCCATTACCTCTCAACCAAAATATTTTTTGGTATGTAAACATAATTACTCTGCTTTTAGTGGTTCTGTTAGAAAGGCAAATATCTAAAAAGTAGCAGTATTTTGAAATGGATAAGACTTAATCTGGAATTCAATTCCATGGGTTGAAATTCTCACAGCATTATATACCAATAGTTTGACACATTATAAATTGTGTAAACTCTCTGTACTTCAGTTTCTTTAATTATAAGATAAGGTATGTGCTTTCACTTCATCATTGTTTTCAAGATTGCATGATACCTTCTGGCCTCAAATTATATGGGATGAAATGTCTGTAATGCTGTTTACTTTATATTTGGTTTTGGAAAGTTATTTAACATCTATATCTTGAGATTTTAAAAAGTGTATTTTTACTTCAAATTGATCTGTGGGAACACATTTTTAGATGACATTGTTCTGAATTCCGAGGTAAAGTTCCAGTTGTAAAAGAACCCCCCACCCAGGGGTGTGGTAGCCACCCACGCATTTGCTATCCCATCTGTGCCCTTTGGTGAGATCCCACCTAAGGCCCTCCCTGGTTCTGCAATCGTCCTACCTCTGCCCCCATCTCCTCTCTCTTTTCCCCTTGCCCCTGTACTAGATTATATTTATGTTTTATTATTCATGTGAGCATGTAATTGTTTATATATGAGTTCATATTAGTATTATGTACTTTTGCGTATTTATTTTTCCATTCTAAAAAGTATATTTAATATTCACATATATTTATAATTAATATCAATAGATAATAGAGTGTGCCTTTTACAGTTGTTGCAAACAGTAAAGGCGTAAGTCTATATAAAATGCTTAGACCAGTGTTTGGCACAAATTTTGTACTCCATCACTACTAGCTATTAATGAAAATTCATGAAGCGAATACAGGCCATGTATATATGTAATATATGTATTAATGTATGTGTGAGAATATCTAGGTGTATGTGCTATGATGGATCTATAAATCTGAACTAAAACATTTGGGTCACAAAGAAAATTGACAGGAAAAATACTGGAACATGCTTGTATCACAGTGTTTTTATAGAGCACTTTCCCAGAGTACCTCCTAAGCAAATGCCTCTATTTAAAAATGTTCAAATTCCTGACTCAGTTACTGACGACACTTTAACTCCCTGAACCGTAACCTGTAAATATGCCAGGTCAGTTCTAAGCCAGAGGTCTAACTACAGAAATTTAATCGGTAGAAATGATCCTTGCAGGCTGCCTTCCAGTCTGCAGAACTGGTGAAAAGCTTTATATGGAGAAAGACATTTCTTGGTCTGTTTCATATGGGTATCAGTAAGATTATATTTTAAGAAATGAAATGAGAACATAGAACAGGAGAAGTTTGCAATTAGTCTGTTGACACTTTACTTCTCTACCTTAAAAAACCAAAACTGTTATGCAACTTACTTTAGTAGTTAGTAGTCAAGGACCAATGACTAATAAACATCAAGAAACTGAAATAGTGCAATATAATTTCATATGTTTTCTGTTGAAAACTGTAAGATGAAGATGGGGCCATGTAGTAAATTAAATAATAATGTAGTTGAATTGCTTTCTCATAAAGTTTGGAACCATTCATTCATTTAAAATCAGGATTTTGGCTTACTACCCTCACAAACTTATTATAAAATTAGTAAGGTAATGTTAAAAAGTCAGATTATCTTTAAGAGCAGATAATCTATTATTTATGAGATTGTTTCAAATTTGGTAGACCATATTCTCCCAAATATGGCATCTCTGAAAATTCCAAAATAGCCCTAAAGTTCAAGACTGAGTTTCATTTAGTGTTTTCTTCCTTTTGGGCAGAATGTATTAAAAGAAAATGAACATGGGGACATAGTTATTTATTTAATCAAAAATGAAATGTGGGGTTTCATATTTTTAAAATTGTACTTCTTGACTGTCTTAGTCTGTTTTCTATTGCTTATAACTCAATACCTGAAACTAACTAATTTATGAAGAAAAGAAATTTATTTCTTACAGGCATGGAGGCTGAGAAGTCCCAGATCAAGGGGCTGCATCTGGTAAGAGCCTTCTTGCCTGTTGAGCTGCTCTGAAGAGTACCAAGGTGGTGCAGGGTATCACTTGCTAGCATGCTAAGGCAGATCTATCTTCCTCTTTTTATGAAGCTACAAGTTCTCCTCCCATGGTAACCTATTGATTCAGTAATCCATGAAGGGATCAATCTGTTTGTAAAAGCAGAGCCCCCATGAACTAATCACCTTGTAAAGGCCCCACCTCTCAGTACTGCCACTTTGGAGATTAAGCTTGCACATGACTTTAGAGGGAACTTTCAAACCATAGCTTTATTTATACTAGGGAAATATGAATTCTACGAGATGATAGCATAAGTGCTTTTATCTCCAGATTTGGAGAGAAGTAACACGGAATAGTAGATCAATTGTGAGTTTGATGAGCACAACCCATCGCTGATACCTATCATGGACATATATAAGACTGAGAGCATTACTAAAATTTCCTATAAAACAGCTACAATATATGTGTTGTTAGAACTGGAAATAAGATGTATATGAATAGCACATAGAAATCTCTGGAACCTAGACTAGTTTTCAACATATAATTAATCATAATTATTAAAATTGGACTGACCAAATATTTAATTTTTATAATGACTTCACTTGTATTTCCTATATCCACTATGCAATGTGACATATGAAGGCATATATTAAATATTTATGCTTCCAATTAAAAAGAATTATAATGAACATTTGAGATTTATATAACTTTAGTCTGAAATAGCGCTTAACATTTTAGAGTCTAAAAATCAGATGTAGGGCACTGCTTCTACAAAAATTATTAAGAAAATTATATAATTGCCATGAAAAAACCCTTAGATGATGGTTGAGAGAGTCAAAAATTTAATGTGAACCTCTTTGTTTAATATTCTGTAATTCCTTCCTGCTTCTAGATATAACTGAATTTTTCTACATGTATTTTTCCTTAAAGAAACATGTGATGCTTACTTCAAAACTTACTTGGATGAATACATTGCATGCATTTGAATGTTTTACAGTGTTATTCTAAATGGAGTATACTATTTGTGAATATGTAAAATAATCTTTGCAGAATTTATAAATCAAGAAAAAAATACATTGCAGTAGGCAGTTTCTTCTGGAGGCTCCCGAGAAAAATCTGTCCATGTGTTTTTCAGCTTCTATAGGCTGTAGCATTCCTTGGCTTGTGGACACATCACTTCAATTTCTTCTTCTGTAATCACATTTTTCTTCTTTACCTCACTTACAGTCTTATTAAAAGAACTTATGTGATTTATATAGGGCTCACTCAAATAATCCAGGATGATCTTTCCATAATAAGATCTTTAACTTACTCCTATCTGAAAAATATCTTTTCCTTTAATATACGTTCATATGTAGCACAAATTGAGATATGGATATATTTGGCATTGATCACTGTAGTCAACCATCTGGCCCCTAAGGATTTACATATATCCACATGCAAAATACATTCAAACCATCCCAACATTCTAACAATCTCAGTCTAATATAGTATCAACTCCAAAATACCATCATCTAAATTATCTAATCAGGTATGGTTGAGATTCTTACATGTTCCATTATAGGGATATATTCTATTTGTATGCCAATGAAATAAAATTGCAAACAAATTTCACCCAAAATATAGAGCTGAAACTGAAGTTATAGACATTTCTATTTTTAAAATGAGACAATTAAAGGGGAAAAAAAGGAGTCACTGTCTCCAAGAAAATTTAGAAATCTAACCAGGCAATCTCCATTATATTTCAAGATCTAGGGATAACGTTCTGTGAATCTTGGCTCCATCATCGGATCTGCAGTTCTTCCATCTGAGTCATTCTTCCCTTTCTGTGAAATGTGATGTATGTTAGCATCCGAATACTTCTATCAGCCTTTACCTCCCTGTATAGTTTTGGAGTCTAACATCTCCTCTCATTTTTTCCTATTTTTGTTTCTTTCAGTTCAAACTGGCAGTGTTCTTGCTGATACAACAGCCTCAAACATCTTGTGGGTCTACGATGTGTATTACAAACATTCATATTATCAGACAAGCTCCTCCAGAGAGCTTTTCTTAAATAATCTAATCTCTCTTCCTGTGTTCTTCTGAGGTGAGGGAGGAATTCATCAGCCACCAGTCTATTCTCTCAAAGAATCCTCTCTGTTCTTGAATACTCTGCAATTCCATTTTTAGCCTTCTGAGGCGTTATCTAACAGAGATTGTTCAACCACGTCCTTGGCTTTGTATTCTAAAAGCCACTTTCTTAACAATGTGTTTCCTAATTTTAAGATATATACCAGTCTGGATAAGCTAATAATTTACCAAACTATAAAATAGTAGTTTATTTGCTGAGCAGTTTTTCCCCCTCAGTTCATCTCTTTCCTTTTGCATTTTACCATAAGCAACAAGAAGGCAAAAAGCACACCTGGAACACTTCGTTTGAAAATCTCCTTTGTTAAATAACTGAGTTTGTTACTCACACGATTATTTCTCACATGACTGCAGGACACCATTCAGGTATATTTCCCTCCACTGTGTAACAGGGGCCCCTCTCCTCTTGTTTCTCTTGTTTTAAATGTTGTCTTCCAATTTCCTTTGGAGTTTTCAATAGCAACACATTCAACACCTATATTTTTACCAATACTTTGTTGATGAAAATTTAAATATTCTTTAAAATGACAGTTTTCTCTACCATGCTCCTCACTTCTGTGCCCTCTCAAGTACTGCTTTTAGTATCCATGTTTTTACTAATAGTCTGTTCAAAGAAATGAAGGTTTTTTCTATCATGTCCCTCAAACCACTCCTCCACTTTAGGTGTTGCAGCAGCAGCTAACTGCCAACATCTGTGTTAGTTTCCTGTTGTTGGGGAGTTTAATTCAAGATATCAGCAGAACGAGTTCTTTCTGGACTCCT
Source organism: Perodicticus potto (assembly GCA_963574655.1). NCBI lineage: Eukaryota > Metazoa > Chordata > Mammalia > Primates > Lorisidae > Perodicticus > Perodicticus potto. The sequence goes on along the minus strand of CAUYRH010102733.1, from coordinate 7,415 downwards.
GGGCTCTGAGGGAGCTGTCCTGTTCAGCTTCAGGAGTCTGCCAGAATTCCTGAGTCTGTGTCCCTACCATGCATGCAGGTGCAAAGACGAGAAAAAGCTTCCCAGCCACATTTAGAAATAAATTTGAGTAGATAATATTCACCAAATAATTAAATCTGTTTGCAAAATGAAAAAGGGAGCTTATAAAGTCAAGCTTGTTATTTTTACATAATGTACCTTTGATAAGGAAGAGATGTATAAGTACAAAACAACTCTCAAAAGACTTGATATTTAAAGCAGTCTAACGTCCTACAGGCACAGATAAGCAGTTCTCTGTTACCCGTGTTGTTACACATTGGATACTATCCAGTCATCTAAGTTATGTAAGAAAACGCTTGTATCCTAAACCCCAAGGAAGTTGTACTCAATGACGCTTACCATATTAAAAGTACATATGTACTTGAAAAGTTTCCTAATTTTTCAATCTTTTTCTGACATGGGTATCATGGTTGTGTGAAAGTTGAGGTAAAGTTTTGTACTTGTTCAGCAGAGGTATATTTTGTAAAAAGGATACAAAGAGCCCCACAGAAATAGAACTACTATACTCATGGAATGTTCAGTTATCTTTCTCACACTGCATTTAATTTCTGAATGTCAGGTCGACTGTTACCATTATATATCAACAGGGTAATTATAAGACTGAATTCTTAGTCCTCACCTAGAAATCCTTTTTAAATACCACTTATGATTGATTTTCCTAACATCCTATTCTCTGACTTTTCTAAAATTTCTCTGACACATTAAGTAGTGTTTATGAGCAATGCTAGTTAACAGAAACTTGGGCTAAGAAGACTGCGAATGCTATTGCATTTCCCCTTTCATCTCTACCCAGTCTCTCCCTATTCCAGTCCGTCATTATCTCCATTGCCCTTCAAGAAATTACATCGCCAAACTTAAAGGAACTTCTGGTGCCATCAAGGTATCAAACTGAGCACACATACACTTTTACCCCCTTATTGAATTCTGATTTTTACTTCTATCCACTTTTCCTCCTAAGTTGTTTCTTAGTAACTTAGCCTAAAAGGAAGTTACTGGTTAAAGGAAGCAAGACGTGAAAGTACAGAGACAGTGATGTCACGGAGAGCGTGTTAATCCTGCAAACAATCTGCCTATGCTGAGGACGTTTCTCACTGTGTAGTTGAAAATTGGAAATAGCTATAAGGCTATTGGAACTCCTCTTTTTCAAAAGCCATTGAACTGAATAAGGGAAAGAAAGTTCACAATAGTATGGTTTGGGAGATAATTAATTTAATCTCCTTCCTTTGTGGCAAGAATATCCAGAGGAATTGAGGGACTTGCCTAAGATAGTGCCAGGATGGGAATTTGAGCTTACTGATTCAATCAGGGACTCGTTCCATCACATCGTACATCCTTAGTGAAGTTAGGAATAGAATAAACTCTGTTCTGATTATCCACATTGCTATCTTGGATGATTTCTCTTACCTTTAGGGAATCTAAATGTCATCTACAAAGTATTCTCTGTAGCCCGTAATGATATTTTTTAAATAAAGGTACATTTGGCTACAATTTCCCAGTATTCCTATGTATGGTAACTTTTGGGACACTTCCCATGTCAGCATATTTTATTTAGTCACAAATCTTAAAACCCTAATAAGAAAACATACATAAAATTAATAGAACGAAATTAAAGAAATTGTTGAATAATAAAACCAGAAAGTATTAAAATCAACATTTTTTCTTATACTTAACTTGGAAATGCTAGGATTGACTTATATATTATTGTGTTAGCCAGCTTATTAAGACTGTATTATTTATCTCTCTGAGATGTTTATCTTAGATTTCTAAAAATTTACTGGCAAATTCACAGTAACTGTAAACAATATTTTTTCAATTGTGAACGTTTCCCTTTGTCTTGGATGACTTTGGGATGGAGGTAAAATGCCATCATTTTCTTACAGTTAGGTTTGGCATTTAAATACTTAAATAAAAAGCACATTAACCAAAAATACCATCCTAACCTTCCCAAACAACTACATTATAGCTTTAACTTATTTAATACATGAGTAAAATTATTAATTAGTGCTATCAGCACATTTCATAAATGATTAGGCAGATTAATAGCACCAACAGATTGAAATGTCAGGCTCACATTACCCAGAAATCGTGCAGCTTTTCTCTATGGAATTGTCCGTCTCATGTTCTGCAAATACTGGGTTATACCTTCTCTACCCTCCTTCACTGCAAACTCTTCCTTCTGATTCCTCGGCTTGTTATGTTTTGTGCTTTATATTTTCAATTTGTCATAAAGTCTTAAAATGGAAATACTTTTGGTGCATTAGTATGCATACTGTCTTTAAATCTGGTATTGTAATGGGAGAAATACCTGCCTTGTAATGACTGATTTTACAGTCATCTCGGTAGTCACATTGGGAAACATTCCATTTCTTTGTATTTTCTCAGGGACTCGGCTCCCTACTTTATCCCCTTTATTTGCAGAACTTTCTATCTTAGGACAAATCATTCCTATTATCATTCACATGTATTTTAATTAATTCAAATTTTAAAAAATAGGGAAAATAAAAGCAATAATTTCTTTCTTGACCACATGAATTCTTAAACTGTCTCTAATGTTCCTCTATCTTGCATCCTCAAACTTCCTGAAAGCATTGGTTAAAAACACTGTCTCTACCTAATTCTGATCCAAAATTCTTACAGTTTAAAATTCTTATGGTATGAAATATTTCAATACACTAAAAACACAGAGAATAACAGAACACATAGCAATGTACCCACCTAATCTCACATTTAATTAGTATTGCTATTTTGCCTCATTTCTTTGAATTTTTTCACAATAATATGATATGACATAAGTATACCTTGTTCAATTTCATTCATTCATTCATTCATTCATTCCAAGGTGTGTCTATTATCCTAAGATAGACCTGTATAATTTCTACCCTAATTTTTATAACATTTGTATGTATCCATCCATGAATAATATCTGCTATTATTTATGACTTTTTTTTTAGGTTTTTGACCTTTATTTCTTATTTATGCCTTTTATATCTACATAAATTATAGAAAATTATCAGTAAACCTTTGTAAATATATTGTTAACACATGCAGATGTAGTTTACTTATGTTACTATTGACATAATATTCCACAACATAAATATATCATATTTTATCTATCCATTTTCATATTTATGGGCACTTAGTTTGTCTATTTTTTTTACTCGGAAATAATCCTACAATGTATATTTAAATTTCTTATTTGCTCATTTAAATTTTGTTGCTCACATGAAAATGTTTATTTAGAAAAGGCTGGTGACCTGAAGGTTTAGCATCTTCAAATTCACTAGGGAAAATCAAATTGGTTGTCAAAGGGGTTGAACCAATCACACTCCGTCATCAGCGTGTGAATATTTCCTCTTTCTCCATATTCCTAACATCACTTATTTTAAATAAACTTAGATTTTGCTTATTTGGGGAGTATAAAACGTGGTTATTTATCACTACATAAGAAGTTTTCCCCAAAATTGAATTATTTAAAACAAAAATATTTATCTTATAGTTGTGAATCTGGGCATGGCCTAGATGGCTATCTGTGCCTAATTAAGGTGTTAGCTGGGACAGTACTCATGTCTGAGGTTCTGTTGTGGAAGATTCACTTCCAAGTTGACTCATGTGGTTATAGGCAGCATTCATTTGCTTACGTGCTATTGCTATCAGATCCTCACTAATTATTGGAGAGAGAGGCACTCAGTTCTCTGCCACATGCACCTTCCTCAGGGCAGCTGACAGAATGGCAAGGGAATCAGAAAGCGGGAACAAGAGGGAAGTCGTAGCCTTTTCACAACCTGGTTTCAGAAAGCGATATTTCTCACTTTTTTCATACATCATTCATTAGTGTTTTATTGAATTATTTTAATTTTTCTGATTATTAATTGGACATCTTTTCATATCTTTTTATAATAAGATTCCTGTTTTGTGCATTACACATTTATGTTTTCCCCACTTTTCTGTTGAGTAATGTTTGTTTCATTATTAATATGTATATATTATTTGTATACTCTGGATACAAATTTCGATTTGTCTTATGAGTTAGAGACTGTTCACTCCTCAACTGACTTGAATTTAATATATTTTCCCACCCATCTCCCCTACCTCCCTTACCAAAGCTCATCATTGATTTTTATATTGTTAAATTCAATGGAATGCTTTTCAGATCTCATCATAATTGACTTGCTGGCACTATTCAATATAGCTGTGTAGTTTTATTCATTTATCTTTAAATTTTTTTTTTGAGTTTCAACTCTATGTAAAATATACTATTTGTTCTTGATTTTCATGACACTATTATATATTAGTTTTCACCTTCCTCTAGCTATTGGTCAGACTTTTTGTTGGCTTTTCCACCTCTATTTCACCCTAAAATGTTTACATTCTTTGGGATTATTCTTGACATTTTTTCCCAATTTTGTTTGGTTCTATGGCTATACATTTATCATCATGCTGCAGATTCTTAAATAGATATTTCTAAAATTGTTTTACCAATCTTCTACATAATGTCGTTATGTAGGTTTCTCACAAGCCTATCAAACTTCACAGCTCTAAGTCTAAAACATAGAACATCCTTATTTGTCAGTTGTACAAAGGTCACCAATGTCATCTTCTTGAATCCAGGTACTCCAAAGAAACAGTAAGTATGACATCTCCTATAAATTTCAAATCCTGTGTATACCACCTACTAAAATGTCTCCTATTTATATATACATCTCTAGCTCTGCAGCAATTGCCCTAGACAAGCTGCCTTCTCCTCTACTCAGGGTTGCATTGTGGTTTTCTATTTTCATTTTGCTTATGTTTCTCTACCTATTTAAGGAAGGAAAATGATATAAAATCCATAGAAAGTTTTCTTTTAGTGTAAAAATAATGGTATAACTCCCTTATAAAAACTTTTCAAATGATTTCTATAGCACTTTCAGAAAAGATTTTAAATCTTCAGTGATAGATTTTTTTTAATTTTTTTTTTTTTTGTAGAGACAGAGTCTCACTTTATCGCCCTCAGTAGAGTGCTGTGGAGTCACACAGCTCACAGCAACCTCCAACTCCTGGGCTTAGGCGATTCTCTTGCCTCAGCCTCCTGAGGAGCTGGGACCACAGGTGCCTGCCACAACACCCGGCTATTTCTTTGTTGCAGTTCGGCCAGGGCTGGATTTGAACCCACCACACTCGGTATATGGGGCCGGCGCCTTATTGACTGAGTCACAGGCACCGCCCTCAGTGATAAATTTTAATAATAAATTTTCATAATAGTGCTTAACATAGATTTCCTACTTTATCTGTTTCTTTTCTTGGTTCCCCCTAAATTGGCTGCTCTAACCATGCTTTCTCTTTCTTTTTTATTTTTCATAAAATTCCAAACTACATTCAAGCTCAATGTTTTGGAACTAACATTTCTTTCTTTAGAAGGAAAGTTTTCCACCTTTTCCTGGCTAATGTGGGTTCATTCTTCAGATTTCAGTTGTAATGTCACTTCTTTGAGAAATTCTTTCTTTCCTATCCAGCCTGGACTAAATATTCTAGTGTCTATTTGCATATCATTACATAGTTTTCCTTTATAAGAACTATCATAATTTTAATTTATAATAATCTATAGTATTTTATAATTATTTGTTTAATGTCTGCATTATCCACAGACTACAGTCATAAAAATATCAAGGCTAGTTTCTTTAATATTTTGTATTTCTAAAGTCTAGAATATTGCTTGGCCTATACTTAGCCCTTAATTAATATTTGTTTAATAAAATGCTAAATCAACTGCTACTTCGAACTTCAGATGAGTTTTTAATCCCATTTGTACAAAATTAAAGAGAATCACAAAACTGAAAGCTACAAAGTGAGTCATGGTCATTAAGAATACTCTGAATAATAGTTTCATAACCTCCATTTCCTCATTGTTAAATGATGGGTTCAACCTAGATCAAGTCTAAGATCACTTGCACCTCTAAAATTAAACAATTCTAACAACTGACTGAGGAGCAAAGAAAAATCAATGTGCTTTCAAATAGTTAAGAAAAATTTCATTAAGAGACTTCTGAAGATAAAATTAATGGAGAAGAAATGTAAATTAACATGGGTATTCTGAAATAGTGAGATGAACCAGTTACCTGGAATAAAGGACTATTTTGGAGTTTTAGTTGGGGAGATGATTTATATGGAGCCATACTCTAAAATACCTATGTATGAGAACAAGTATTTGAAATTGAGTACAGTAGCCACAGGACACATTAGGATATTGGACAATGGTGTAGCATGACTAAGTATTATTTTGAAAATAAAATTGTTTTGAATTCAATAAACATGTATTGGTTTTTGACTATTAATGGATACAACGAGGCACCAGAGACACAAATGTGAATGAAACATGACCCCTGCCTCTGTGTACCTCTCAACTGGGGGTTATAGTCTAAAAAAAGAAAATTATAATGTTACATCTCAAAAAGATACGTAAAACAAGAGAAGACATAACAATTCAAAATACAACATATTCATAGGTATTTCTAATAAAAGGCAGTGTCATATGGTGAAAACATGCTTTAAATTGCATATCCGCTGATGAGGTAAAACAACTTACATGAATATAACCATTTAGGAGAGATGTGGGTATAAACACCAGATTATTTATAATTTGGCTAACTTTATCTTTTTATGTAACGTCTCTAAACTTCAGTTTCTTTATGTGTTAAAAAACAAAGAATAGGCCTTTTGTCACAAAAAGGGGGCCGTACTTTGCGATTCTTTCATTTCCTCAATAAACTTTATTTCCTGCTTTCCTAACAAAACAAAACAAAAACAAGGACTAAAATAAAAGGTTAATGTAAGAATTGAAAGCATAAATGTTATAAATATTGGAAATAGATCAATATATGAATGGAATCCTGTTATATGAGGTCTGACTATTAAGTACAAAAACTCGTTCTAGTTTTTGGAAAAAGGGCCACGTACCTCATCATTGAATATCTCTACGGTCACCTCTGACGTGCTCCCCGTGGGAAGCTGTGCACTGACACCAGCACCTCTTCTACCCTTCCAAGCAATTTGGGAACTCTTTTTCTGGAATGTTCATCAGAGCTATCTTTGTATTATCCTTGATGTCCTGAATGTGATCAAAATGTCTTCCTTTGAATATTTCCATTATCTTCAGGTAAAGAAAAAAGTCATTAGGGCCAGATCAGCTGAGTAGGGAGGATGGTCTAATATAGTCATTTTTTACTGGCTAAAAACTCCCCATAGACAGTTCATGTGAATGAATGCATTGTTGTTATGCAAGAGCGATGAGTTGTTGGTGAAAAGTTCGGCTTGTGCAGCCTTTTCAGCACTTCCAATAGATAACTTATTAACTGTCCAGT
>CAUYRH010102732.1:0-25948 GCA_963574655.1 Perodicticus potto | reverse complement strand
AAAAAGAAAAAATGAGGAAGTTAAAATCAGAATGACTATTTGTTTAATCAGGAATTGCAGGCTGGGTTATAATGACCACATTATTATAGTGGTCAACTAATATTCCTGAATTTTATCATCCCTCTCATCCTGTATCTTTCTCACTCAAGTCTGACATAGGGTGAGGTCTGTCTTAACACATTTGTTAATTAAGTTAAATAGTTTATTTCCAGCCTTTGTTAACAGACCTTTTCTTAAAAATCCCATATGCCTTGCTGTGGAAACCATGCCTATCAAACCGGTTGCAGAACTTTGGCAGAAAGATGGAAGAAATTGTAGCATTATGTAACATTATCAACAAATATAGAGTGGAATGAATAGTGAATTGGTTAGTTGCTTCTTGTTCTAGGGAGTGGGTAACCTGCTTATGTTCCAAAGAAAAATGTGTCAATGGAAAGAGAACAATTATAAACAGGAGAGATAAAATTAATTCATTGAGGCATTGAGGGTGGGAATAAAATAATAGCTGAGAAAATAGGTGGAGATGTACAACTCTTCTTAAAGATGAAAGAGAAAAGATGTGGCCAATAAGAAAAATCCACTAGATAGTACATTCTAAATAAAGAAGGATATGATACTTTTGCTAAAAATAAAGAATAAAAAAGAATTTGTTCTTGAAGAATGCAGAGAAAATTAGCAAAAGAGTTTATCCATAATATTCTCTCAGCAAAACTTAAATGGATTACATTGGCATTAATACTCCAACAATATTTGTTTGTACATATATAATATTATAGAAGAGTTCTATAAAGCAGGAAGTCATGTTAGACTATTATTGTATGATTCACAGGTTCTTCCATGGTACTATTCACATAGTAGATGCTAAATAAAAGTTTGTTCCATAAAAGTCAATAAATCAGCTAGTGAAAAAATGAACAATACTTGCATTCTTTATTTCACTTAACAGGTTCCATAGTTGGATTTGGAAACTAAGAAATTATGGACTTATTCAAGCAATTATTTCATCGTTTTAAAAATCCATTTATGCATTTGGAAGTCAAGTATTGTAACAGTAATTCCATATAATCAGAAATGTTTACATTTTGCGATATATTACAAGGATAAGAAGAATGATTTTGCTGGCAAATATTATTATTGAGAGAAATTCTCAAATTTATTTTCATGAAAGGAGAGAAAATTATTGATAAACACATCTAAATTTGCAGATTAGTTATTTTTCAGAGGTTATTTGGGGTCATAATTGTAAATCTCATTACCGTGCTCGAAGGAGGTTTCTTTCATTATTACGGTGCTGAGGTCCATATCCCTGAAGCTAATTGCAAAGTAGAGCTGCAGTGTTCTAATTGTTTGCCATCAAAATAGCTGTGTAAGCTTGATTAACAGTGTTCAGCAACATTCATAATAGTCCAAGCCTGGCCCTGCATAAAATAGAAACTGGGAAAAAATCAATAAGATTTAATAAGATCAGGAACAATCACTTACAATAGTACATCAATCACACAAAGTAATAGGTGCAGGATTTGATAGGGTCCTGAACTGCCTGAGAGATTCATAACCAGTACTCGTTAATAATTTGTTCATTTGCATTTTATCAATCCAGCTACAGCTGACAAGCAGAAGGAGCAGGAAAGAAATATGTTGACTTAAAGTCATCAGCTTTGCAATTAAAAAAATAACATATAATAGCAAATGTCTTGTCACATGGAAATCTGATGTTATTATAAAGATGTGTACAATCATTGGCTCTTCAGATTGAGCTGCCGGTAGATTTGCAGAATAGCTAGGATAACAGTGTCCCTGTGGTCACTAGCAAGTCTCCAAAGGTTAGATAGAATGTACATGTGAATATAAATTTCCTCCCCACCTATCAAAGAGCTTGGTAGCATAATAATATTTAATGCACAATGTGCATATATTCTTGTTCTTATCTCTTTGAAATAAATGAAGCTTCTGGCTATGCCTTAGGCAAAACCTCTATCAAATGCTAAAATGATCATAATGAGATGGCTTTCTAGTGATTATTGCTTATCATTATATTTTCTTTCAGTTGATGTTAAGACTTCATAAAGTAAGCATGCTGTATTTACTATCTTTATTAAAACACATTTTTAGAAAGAAAGGTAAATGGATAAAATAAAATTGAGTAAACAAATTTCTGATTCTAAATAAATGATAGTTGGTAATATGAAAAAAAATCCCCCTATAAACATCAGAGGCATAATGAAAACTCCGAGCTATTTCTGAGAAATTCATGTGGATTCCTGCTTAGAAAATTCCATACCGGTTTTCTATGGAGGGAATTATGTGCATGGTGGGATGTGGAGCACATTGTCAGAAACCAACAGTGGTACCATGCAAAATGTGGATTAATTAGTCTCTATCCAAAAATACAGTAAATAATGTGCTCTTCAGGAAAAAAATAAAAGCATTATGATTTAGGCATTTATAGATGATGTTTAAATAGCTGATTTCTATATGGGATGCTTTAATTCAATCAAAGTGTAGGTAAAATCCCATTATGACAAACTCCATGGGGCCTCTAAATTGTTTTGTTGTGGTAGAATTTTGTTAAAATGAATAAATACACTTGTCACACTCTCAGTGTGTAGTACATACTAGAAAGACAGATTTGGTGTCCATTCTGTTTCCACTGAATTAACACATGAAAAAAAAATGCTTTGAATATAAAAGAAGAATACAAAAGCAAAGTCTAATGCTCACACACCTTTTAGGCTTTTCCTAAATCTTGGCTAACTTTCAAAACAGTTTTGTTCTGATGATCAAGTTTTTATTATTTTTCTTCCCTTTTTAAAAGTAGGATTGATGAGTTGAGCAGACTTTTGAAATATAAAATAGGGAAAAAATAACAGGTAATCATTATTTGTTATCTTGACAAAAACAACTGTAAAGGACTCAATTATCTGCTGCTTAATTTGCTTCTTCTACAAAGCAAATCATCAAGAATCAAGTGCTTTAATTATATAGGTTGACTCTTCTAAGCCCATTAAGCAGAAAGAACATTAGTAAATTTAGAAGAATCAATGTATAGAATGCCAATTTTCCTAGAACAAATTGATAAATGTCCAATTTATTGAAAGATCAATTTACACTAATTTTCAGCATTCAATGGTGTGTTCTTGGTGAATTGGTGAATATACAGTTGTTAGTTATTCGAAAATCATTGTTACCAATTTTTCTAGTCTATGGAAATGGATTTATTATTCTGAAAATTCTTATCTTTCATTAACTAAAGAAATATTTATAGCACTGGCACAATAACAGTCTTGAGAAACATAGTACTAAAAGACGTATTCAGTTTATACTGAACAAAAACAAGCAGGAAGAATGTATATCTTATAAATATTCTAATAAATATATTAATAATGTGATCTCAGATTTAGAAGAAAGTTTGATGAATTATGGAGCAGTAAAGTGTCTACCAAATTCATCATTTTCAAAATATGGCACTCTTGAGAGTGGAAAGTGGGTTATTAATTATTACATTGGAACAACAGGAGTAAACAAGGACTGTTTCAAGAAAACCAGAATATATGATCCCTCAGATGTAAAAGAAAGGAGGAAGGTCTGGGTTGATGAGCTAACTGGTGATGTTTGAGTTGAGCTGTAGAAATAAATAGAATTTCCCCATTCCAGGTGAAGAAAATATACATTTAATGGCAAATTGGCATGAATAATAGTGTAGAGTCTAATAAGTACTTTATGTACCTGTTGACTGGAGAAAGACATTAGTAGAGCTGTGGCCTAATATAGAAGATCTTGTGTATAGATTTGTCTGTAAGATAGATTTATCTGAAAGGAAATAGCAAAAGAGAAGTCATACATAGGGCATTATTTAAGAAGTCAATATTTTGTGCTTTAGAAAACAGAAAACCCTCGATTTGCACTCCAGCCCCTGTACAGTGGTTACTCTTTGACTTTGTGAAGTTGTTTCATCTTATAAACTTCCATTTTCCTGGTAGGCATGTAAATCATCTACCATGATGTTTTGCATATAATAAGCACTGAATGTTTATTAGTAGTTATTATTAATATAAAATAATTTTATCTATGCTGTTTCCTATGCATCCAATTATTACAAAATCAACTGATCTGCAATTTAAAATTTATGTTTTAATAAGAATATATATATAAACAACCCTTCAAAGTATACTATACTCTTCAAATTACATGATTTACATGAGATCTCTATTTTCCAAAGACAGAAAAACGTACAAAGTAGTAGGCAACTTAAGAACAGATGAGAAAGGCAAGATTATTGGCAAAATAAAAAATTACTTAAGAAATCTGTGACAGACACTTGCTTTCATGGCCCCAATCAACTGAGCCCCTTAGAAAATATACCTCTGTGTGTCCTTCTCCCTCACTAATTCTGGGCTTGATTATGTGACTATGAGTAATTAGGTTTGACTAACGGAACACGAGAAAGCATGAAAAAAATAGAAGCCTGAATATTAGGGCTTGGCTTCTTGGAATATTTCTTTTTGGAGCCCAGTTACCTTGAAAAAAGCTACTCAGTCTAAAATATGGGTCATTTCTTATTGAACTTTTCTAAAAGGAACAAAACTCACAGAGTAAATCCAAGGCCCAAGGCAACCCAGCCAAAGCTGTGAAGGGAGCAGAACTGGGCCCTGAGCAGGGTGCTCGTGACATGTGCCCACTAAAATTCAAATGGCTGTGGACTAGGGACTGCTATTTTAGTCCCCATTCTCTTTGTTTTGGGGTGGAATGTCTACTGTGGATTTTCTGTTCCTAAACTATCGGTATATTTTAGGCACATGGAAGTGTATATAGATTATCTTTAGTTTAAAATTCTTTGGTTTGATGAGATTCACACCCAATCCAACCCTGGACCTGATCCAGATGACAAGATTCCATTTTTTGAGCCAAAGCCTGGTGCCGTAATTAGATGAGATATTGTACATTTTGGAAGGAAGAGAAGAGGCGGTTATAATTTGTATATGAGAAGAAATAAATCACTAAGGGCTATCAAATATATTGTGACATGTTCTATTTTTACCTTTGTGTGCCCCTTGTCCAGTAAACAGTTCCTCCTATCTGTCATGGCCTTAAACATTGGTCTCCTCCGTTAAGTCTGAGCTTGATCACTGGGTTTGGTCAGAGAGACACCTGGCTTCTTTTCCTGAAATGCTTGTCTTTGTGCTAAAATATCAAGGTGTGAGTAAGTCTGTGCTAATTCAAATGAAGTAGAGAGAGTATGTGAGGGTAAAAGACAGTCATCTAGGTTCTAGATGTTGTAGCCATCCACGTTGAAGTGCTAACTGTTCTTTGCCCCAACAGATGCCAGGGGGAGCAGAGAAAAGCCACAACCTCCAAGTCCTGCCCTAATGGTATCACTGTGGCAAATTTGTGATTATTATTACAAGACAAGTTTCAAATTGATACATTATACATTGAGTAGGATGCAGTAATGAAATTATTTCAATTTCTTTAGTTAGAAATCATGGAAGAGGCATTTACAAACAAATAATATTATTTGCTGGATTATAATTTACAGGACTATAGAGAAGAAGGGAACAAAGAAGAATACAAAGCATTTACCCTAAAAAAATGGGTTGTTATGTTGTTAACTGAAATAGGAAACGCAAAGGAGGAAAAGTGGATTTAAGGAATTGGGATGAGGAAAATGGCTTCAGTTGAATAAAAAATTTCAAATGACTTTTTACCCATCCTGTAAAGAAGTTCTCACATTTATGCCCCAACTGGCACATGAAAGTCAGCTATGAAGAACACTTGTTTAGTTACATGCCTTTAAATTTTTCTGTTTTCTGCCTTTGTTTAGTGTTTTTTGTCTAATGCTCTGCACAGTAGGTAGAATATTATCTCTATCAAAAATATCCGTGCCCTGATTCTTGGAACCTGTAACTATGTCATGTTACACAGAAAAAAGATTTGGCAAATGAAATGAATGTTATAAACCTTAAAATAGAGGGATAATCCTGGATTATCTTCTTCAGCCCAATCTAATCATATGAATACTTAAAAGCAGAGAAATTTTCCCCCACTGGTGTCAGAGATATGTGGGGGAAGAAAAGGAAAGACAGCTTCTGCAGAAGGAAGGGTAGGGCTTTCTAAGTGTGAGAAGGTTTCATGTGCTTTTGCTGATAGTACAGGGTATGTGCAAGGACTGGAGAGAGGTTTACAAGGAGACAAGGTCAAGTTTAGGATGACAGCCATTTAGAAAACAGATCAAATTAGGAAGCAGATTCTTTTCTAAAAGCTGTAAAAAGGGAGACAGACCTTTATTTTGATTTTGTGAGATCCAGAAGAGCACTAGCTAAGCCACAGCATGCCTAGACTTCCAGCTTATGGGAATACTGAGAAATAAATAAATGAGGCTTACTCTAAATCACTGTATTTTCCTTTATTTTTAGAGACAAGGTCTTACTCTACTGCCAAGGATGGAGTGAAGTGGCATGAACATAACTCTCTAGAGCTTTAAGCTCCTGGGCTCAGGCGATCCTCCTGCCTCATCCTCCTAAGTAGCTGGAGCTACAGGAACATACCACCACACCTGGCTAATTTTTTTAAATCTTTGTAGTGATGGAGTCTTGCTATGTTGCACAGGCTGGTCTTGAACTCCTGGCCCCACGTGATCTTCCCACCTGAATCTCCCAAAGTGCTGGGATTACAGGCAAGCCACTACATATTTCGTGGTAACTTTTTATTGCAGCAATAGAAATCTTACATATTCTGTTCTCCACATGCTGTTTTTGCTTCTGGCTTATTTTGCACACCATGTGTGCTTCACTTAGAACCTGTTGGCCTTATAGACATTTTCTTTCCTTTACTAAGGTGGTGACCAGTTCTGCAAAGGCTCTGAGAAACAGACCTATCTTGACAGTCTGTAGATGTCATGTTGTCATGCTGGTTCACAGTTTGGGTGGCATTATTTCAATTGCCCCAGAAGAGCAAGCATTGGGAAGTATACTTGATTCCCTAGTAAACCACATTTCTGTGAGGGGATAGAAGAGTAAACTTCAAGAGAAAACAAGTGAACATTTTAACAGTTTAAGGATGTAAGGCATACTGTGACATCACTTTCATTCCTTTTTTTTTTTTAATTTCTTTTATAATTCACAACTTTCCATTAAAAGACACAGTGGTTTGTAGAATTCTCTGCATTTTGAAGGCAACTTATATCTCACTTGAAGCCATTGATCCATTTCTTATCAAAGATATCAATTTCTTAGATGACTCAGAAGATTGCCACTTTCAAATGGGATCCAGGCTAAACTACACTTTCCCCTGCCATGTGGTCTATGAAATCAAGCAAACTCACTGATGCTATTACTAGTCACTGGGTTGGATAAGGACACAATGTCGCAAGTCCCACCACAGAGCTAAACCAGGTATGCGCTGAGTTCCAGAATGAGAAGGTGACCTTCTGCAGTAAAGAAAGTCTATTCTTAAAATAACTCCAGTAGCTATGGCTACCATGGCTCTTTCAGTAACCCTTCTACATTACCTCTTTGCAGAGATAGTATTTGATGAACATCTAAATTGAGTACCCCCCTCACTAAAATTGAGGCCTCATATGATAGAATAGTAACCAGATATAACAAAGGGTATGAGAAATCTGGATGGCCCCAGGGGTATATTGCTATAATCACTTCTTTCACACCATTTTGGAGACTCTAAAATTTATCTGTCAAGATCCAGCCACTCCGTAGAAACCAGTTCAGTATAGCTTTATGCAACACCCTAGTTTATGCCAATTCATGTCAAACTCATCCTGCACAACTTTAAGCTTTCCTAATAGTTTCATTCTAGGATATGGAATGAGAAGAAACTTAGCTGGCTCCCACACATAAGCAACTTGAAACTATGAGATGATCAATACTTATTAGGCAACACTTTAAATAATAGAGGATGTTTAATAGTATGTAAATGCTTTTCTTAGTCTTCTCAGCAAAAGGCAATCCTGAAAACAACTTCATGCAAGTTCTAAAAACCCTATAGACTCATACAAACAATCATCAACAGACATAGCTGTATTGAAAGTTCCTGGATTTTTTTTTTTTACAGAATAAGTAAAATTAACTTTATTCTTCTGAATTAATTAAAATAAGTTGATGATATGACACCCCATTACCCTAATGTTTATGTGGGGAACTCCTGCAAAGAAATTCTCTTTTATAACCCCAACATTGTCATCAATATTAAGAAATAAACATAACATATTACTACATCAATATACAGTAGAACCTCCACAGTGTGTTACCTGACTACATTGACTGCCTCCTTAAGTTGACCTAATGTTCATACACTGAATGTGCACCACATGTATGCACCAGTACAGTAGGCCTGGTTCCTTATGTTGACCACCTCTGTATGTTGACCAGTTTATTATAGTCCCTTGGGTGGCCAACTTGCAGAGGTTATACCATATGCAAACCAAATTCATCTTTTTGACAATATCTCAATAATTCCCTTTTTAGGTAATGCAATCCAATCTAAGATCACATAACACCTTTAGTTATCATATCTTTTCAGTCTTCTTTAACCTAGAATACTCAGTCTTTCCCTGACTTTTGTTACCTTGATATAGTTAAATTCTGCAGCCAGTTATTTTACAGAACGTCCCTCAGTTTAGGTTTGCCTGATGTTTCCTTGTGATTCAATCTGAGGTTATGCAATCCTGTATCACCTGATAGGAAGCAATAAGAACATAACCAGAAAGGTAATCTTCTGTTCTTATTACCTCCTATCAGGTGATGCAGGATTTTGATTTGTGCTATGGTTATGCTAACTTCAATCATTTTATTAAAGTGACTCCTGCCTCATTTCTCCATTTTAATGTTATATTTTAAAACTCTTTGTAATTAGTAAATATTTTGTGGGGAAGTTCTTTGAAACTATGTAAATACTCCATTCATAAAATAGTTCTTCTATTATGTTTAGCATTGATGTATTTCTCACCAAATTATTTATTACCATGGTGGTTTCCAAATAATGATTTTCTAATTTTAATTTCATAATAATTCCTACTACAGAGGGTATTGCCAGCAAGACAGCTGACTAGAAGTCTCAAGTGCTCATCCCCTAACAAAGACAGCCAGAGAAATGAATAAACAACTATATTTTGATGGAAATAACTAAAAAGGAGTACCAGAGTACATTAAATGAATAACAGAAATCTTGAAATGCACATAAACTCAAGATGCCCACACAGAGAATGGAAGGAAACACTGGCCTCTGCCACCCCACTACCCAGTTGGGATCAGCTTAGAACCAGGAGGAACTTCTCCCTGTGGTTTTGGAAAAGGTCAGTATGAGGACCTCAGTAATCCCCATCACCACTCTAGTCACCTACAGACCTTGACTGTAGGGACTGCTGCAGTCCTCACAGCTGCTATGCCCAGCTGAGGGAGCTGCCTGGAGCCCATATAAGAAGGAGCCAGCCCTGTGCTCCACCTCTGTGGCCTGTGCAGCTTCCACCCTACACCATCTTCACTGGAATGACTACTGAGTGTGTTCTGCACTGGGGTGAGTAAGCACATTTTTATCCCTGAAGCTATGTTATTGTTAATACTACACTAAACCAATCTGGTAGCCTGTCACCCCCAAACTGAACTGCTGCCATACCCTACCCCATCGGGCCAAGCTACCACAGAGCAACCTTATTCACCTCTTTTAGTGGCTGCTGCACCTTTCCCCTTGGGACTTGAGCTGACTTGGTACCCTACCTTCTGGGAAAAGGGCACTTTGGCTGCCCAGTGCCTGAGCTGAAGCAGAGCCGTTGCTTGATGGGGTATCATTTTTCATTCAAGCTGAGCAACTGCACCTTGAAGGCTGAGAAGAAATGATACCCTACATCCCAGGGGAAAAAAGTTATCAGCTGAGCTGTGATATCCCACTCTCTAGGTCAAATAATAGTAGCATCCTGCTTCCCCATAAGAGGACTAGGCCACCAGAGTTTGAGCTGCTGATATATCCCAGCTCACTGAGTAGAGGGAGTCATTGCCACACTGGTCACTACCACCTGGGCCTAAGCCACAGCTCCATTATGTCATTCCTGGGTCCTTGCTTCTACTGTAATTTGCATCAAAGTCTGGATACTTGGTGTTTCACTATCCCAGGGTTAAAAGTCACCACGTGTAGTGCCTAATCCCCTGAGGCCTGAGTTGTTGCTGTGCCCTACTGGCTCTAATTCATGCAATGCAGCTGTGCCCTGCTTCCTCAGGCTTGAA
Organism: Perodicticus potto; assembly: GCA_963574655.1. Lineage (NCBI taxonomy): Eukaryota > Metazoa > Chordata > Mammalia > Primates > Lorisidae > Perodicticus > Perodicticus potto. Next base: position 15,716 of record CAUYRH010102732.1, on the reverse strand, counting down.
CCTCCAAAGTATCCCTTCTTCTCTGGAGCCAGGTCAGTACTATCTCTGCCAAGCACAGTTACAATTTGGTCCTCTAGGCTCAAGCAGTTGAAGTGTGCTTTAGAGTCACAAACTCTGGCCTTTGGGGTAATCTGTATCTACCCCTAGTCACATAGGGATCCTGTTCCTCAATTCCCAGGTGCCGCAGTAGGTTTTCAAGCCTTGAATCTAAGACCTTGGCTTCAGAGTCATTGTGCGCACCTTTTGTGTCCCCTGGACTAACCCTGCTGCAGCTATTTGTAAACCATGTCAGACTTGACGCTGACAAGGATAGTCTGAGCTAAGAATCCCCGGTGTATGAAAAATGAGAACAGGAGGACTCCAAAGCCCTTGTCATGAGGCCTCTAACAGCACATACTGTCACTGCTGCTGCAACAAATTCCTATAGCTTAGATCACTGAGATACTCACAGTTATTGCTGACATTGATCATAGCTGAAGGAGCTCAGAGAGGCTATACCACTGCATCCACCATACCTTTTTCAACTAGCACCCTAAGACCTATCTTTTTGTGAAATTATCTTTTTACCAGAACAACTTCAGAAAGTTTGGAAAGCCACTTTATAAAGTTTGGAAAAGGCGACTCTCTGACAAGATGCACAAACATCCACATAGGTCCACGCGAATCCTAAAAAAGTAAGTCAACATGACACAAAGAAAGAAACACATTAATTCTACAGTTCCTGAAAAGTAATTCAAAATTATTACTTAACAAAACTCAAAGAAATACAGGGGATACAGATAGACGATTCAACAAAACAAGAAAAACAATTCATAATCTGAAGGAGAAATTCAGCAAAGATATCATAAAAAAGAATCAAACATAAATCATGAAGCTGAAGAATTACATGAATGAAATTAAAAAATCCAATAAATATCTTCCACAGCAGGATAAATCAAGCAGAAAATATATTCTGTGAACTTGAAGATAGATCTTTTGAAATTACCCAATGAGAGGAAAAAGAAGAAAGAGGCATGAAAAGAGTGAAGCCAGCATACAAGACTTATGAAGACTTATGAGACATAATTAAGTGAACAAATATTCACATTATAAGGAACCAGAAGGGTAAGAGACAGAGAAAAAGACTAAAAGCTTATTTAATGAAATAATGGCTGAAAACTTCTCAAGTCTTGAGAGAGACATGGACATCCAGACCCAAGAAGCACAACAGCCCCCAAACAGATTCCATCCCAAAGAAGTCTTCTCCAAGGCACATTATAATCAAACTGTTAAAAATAACAGACAAGGATAATTTTTCAAAGCATCAAGAGAAAAGTACCAGAACCTATGAGTGAACCAAAAGCAGTTCAGAGGGAAGTTTATGGCAATAAAAGCCTACATTAAAAAAAGAAGAAAGATCATGACTAATGACCTACAATATACCTCAAGGAATAGAGAAAAATCTAGATACAAAGTTAGAGTAAGGAAGAAAAAAGAAAAGATCAGAATGAAAATAAATCAAATGGATAAAAAATGGAAAATATTTAAAAATGTAGGAGCTGTTTTTTTAAAAAAATAAAATTGACAAACTCTTAGCTAGACTAAGAAATAAAGGGAAAAGACTCAAATATAAAAAATCAGAAATGGAAGTGGAGATGTTACAACAACATGCCTCAGAAATTAAAAGGATAATAAGGTACTATTATGAATAATTAAATAACAACAAATTTGATAACCTAGAGGAAAAGAATAAATTCTGGAAAAATACAACCTATGAGGTTGTATCTGGGAAAGAAATGTATGAAGCCAGGACAGACCCATGACAAAAAATGATACTGAAATAGTACTTTAAATCCTCCCATCAAAGAAAATCCAAGAGCCAGATTACTCTACAGCTAAATTCTACCAAACTTTCAAAAAAATAATTAATACTAGTATTTCTTAAACTATTAAAAAATAAAGCTGAAGGAAATACTTCCTAGCATATTTGTGACATTAGAATCCCCTTGACACCTGAGCCAATGATTATACAACAAAATTGTGGAATGAATCAATATCTCTGGTAAACATTAATGCAAAATTGCTCAATAAAATATTTGAAAACAAAATTAAATGACATATCAAAAAGATTATGCATCATTATCAAGAGGAATTTGTTCCTGGAATTCAAAGCTGGTTCAATGTATGTGAACCAATGAGGATACATCACAGACTGAAAGACAATATCACATGATTATCTCAATTGATATAGGAAAAGCAATCATCAAGTTCAACATCCTTCCTTGGTTAAAAAAAATAACTCAACAGTTTAGATAAAGAAAGCAAGTTCCTCAAGATAATAAAGTTTATTTATAAAAAATCTAAGGTAGCATTCACAATCAGTGGCTAGAAACCAAAAGAAAGTTTTTTCTCTAAGATCTGATACAAGGAAAGGGCATCTACTTTTACCACTTCTATTAAACATAGTGGTGGAAATACTATCAAGAGCAGTCATTTAAGACAAATAAATAATAGGTATCCAAATCAGAAAGAAAGAAGTAAAATTATCTCTATTTGAAGATGACCTTATCTTATATGTAGAAAACCCAAAGACTGAAACTAAAACTGTTAGAACTGTTAGAAATGAAGTCAGTACACGTGCATAGGGTACAAAAATCAACCTACAAAAATCTGTGGCATTTCTATATCACATTTATTTAGGTTTAAATAGTAACCTAGCCAAAAAAAAAAAAAAAAAAATATATATATATATATATATATATATATATATATATATATATATATATAGAAATTTTATTTATGACAGCATCAAAATATAAAGTATTTAGGAATAATGTAACAATCAGATGAAAAAAATCTGTACAATGAAAACTATAAAGCACCAATGAATGAAATTGGAGATGTTACAAATAAATAGAGAAACATCCATGCTCATAGATGGGAAGGATTAATATTGTTAAAATGAACTGTAGTGCTCAAAGCAGTACACAGATTTAGCACAATCCCTATTAAAATCACAATGATATTTTTTAAAAAACAAAGGAAAAATCCTAATCTTTGTATGAATAACTGTAGACTGTAAACAGACCACATAATTCTGAGAAGGAGAAAGAAAGTTGGAGGAATCACATTTTCTGTTTTAAAATTATATTACAAAGTTAAGATAGTCAAACCAGTACAGCCTTTGTATAAAATCCAGACACGTAGATCAGTGGAACAAAATAGACATCCCAGAAATAAATCTAAACATATATGGCTTACTGATTTTTGATAAGTCCATCCCTTACGATGAGGGAAGAATAGAATCTTCAACAAATGGTGCTGGAAAAACCATGTTTCCACATGCCAATGAATGAAAATCGATGCTTATCTTACACCAGAGATAAAAATTAACTCAAAATAAATGAATGACCTAACATAATACTTGAAACCATAAAACTTCCATAAGAAAATATAAGGGAAAAGCTTTTTGACATTGGCATTGGCAATAACTTTATTGATACAAACCCAAAAGCTCAGTTTGCAAAATCAAAAATAAGTAAATGAGACTACATCAAAGGAAAGAACCAACAACAACAACAACAAAAATTAAGGATTTGGAAAAAAATTGTGAACCATGTATCTAATTTAATATGCAAAATTTATTAAGTACTCATACGTCTCAACAGCAAGAAAATACATAACTTTATCTAGAAATAGGAAAAATATCTAAATAGACATGTCTTCAAGGACAACATAAAAATTCAATAGATACATGAAAAAGTTCTCAATATCACTAATCCTCAGGGAAATGGAAATCAAGGGCACTATGAGCTCTCACTTTACACTGCTTTGAATAGCTATTATCAAAAGGACCAGAGATAATAAATATTGGTGAGCATATGCAGAAAAGGGAGCCCTGTATATTACTGGTGGAAATGTAGATGTGTGCAGCCATGAAGTGGTATGGCCACTGTTTGGAGCCATACTCCAAACAGTAGGGAGGTTCCTAATGAAATTAAAAATAGAATTACCATATGACGTGGCACTGTCTCTTTTGGGTATATGCCTAAAGGAAATAAAATCACCGCCTTGTAAAGGTATCTGCACTCCTATGTTTATTGTAATATTACCTGTTGAAAACAGCCTAGCTGTTTGTCAATAGATGAACAGAGAAAGAAATCATCATATATATACAGTAGAATATTATTCAATCAAAATCAAGGGATTCTACCATTTGCTATAACATGGGTGGATGTGGAAGACATTATGCTAAAGAAAGTAAACCAAATACAGAAAGAAAAATATTATGTGCTCTCGCTTATATGCGTAATCTAAAATTTTGAAAAGCCATTATACAGAGATAAAGAAGAAAAAGTAGTTACTATTTGGAAGTGCAGAAAATAGAGAGATTCAGGTCAAAGGATACAAAGTAACGTAAATAGGATGAACAAAGCTAGAGCTATAATATACACATACAACATGAGGACTATGGTTAACAATAGTGTAAATTGGTTTGGGGATTTTTGTTAAATGAGTAGAAAAATAATATTTTATTTATTATGTATATATATATATATATATATATCTTACCATAAGAAATAACTTTCTATTCTTTATTTTAAACATTTCAGAAAACTGGGGGTTGCGCATGTTTTGTTCGCATACTTTGTTGTTTGCACACATTGAGTCAAGGTTAAAAGTGTGCCCCATACCCAAGAAGTGTGAATTTACAAATCTTCTCATCCCCCTTCCCTCAGCTTGATTTTCACTTTTAACGTTTGTTTAGCCTCATGATTTCCTGTTTTATTCAATTGGTTATAAACCTTAATATCATAATATATTTTAATGTTAAATTTGTACCAGATTTTGTAAGTGTCAGGTCACCCTTTCAGGCTGACCTCTGTGTCTTTATGGCACATCTCATAATTTTTTTTAGCACTTTTAAAAATTTTGGCACAAGATGTTCCAGCCTCATGTGCTTTCCCTGACAAAGCCCTTCATCCTGCAAAATTGCTATTTCTCATTTCTTCTAGGATAAATGGTTTCTTTTGGTGAAGAATGGTTATTTAGAACTAAGATGTGGGTCTAGGTGACCTCATTTCCACTGGGGTCTCACTGTTCCCAGATCCAGCCCTCTCACTCCACAGGTACCACCCCTCCACACCCTTATATCTATTTTTGCATCACTCTATTATCTTTTTCGTCTTCTGACATGTGCATATATTTCTGTATAACTATCTCTCTAACTTTCTATATTAAATACCTTGAGTTCACACTGATACTTCTAATTCCAGGCCTATACCAAAGGGTTTATTTTGGTTTCCTCTCACATGCGGAATTTCCTCTTACCACAGTGAGAAACCTGGCTCCCGTGATGGTCACTGTAGATATTTATTGTATCAATCCCATGTGTGCCACAGCTTTCCCAGACACCTTTGTACCTCCTATCATATGGATGCCTTCTTATCTAGATGCACAGGCTTCCTTATTTCCTCTAATTTTGGGAACCTTAAGAGATCCAGAAAAAACGGTCTCATCTCAAAAACATTCACTTTAGGCCAATCTCCAGTTCTTCTTACTTCCATTTCAAAAGTGGAAAGAAATTTCAGAAAAGCCTCAAGTATTATACATGTAAGAAATGCATTTATTACTAATTTAAGCATTTTTAGTAGAGCTCACGAGTGATTGATAATGAAAATATGTAATTAACATGCAGTCTTATCAGTGGTAGATTGTTATAATCGTATAATCTGCACGTTGGAGATATATCAACCTGATATTATACTATTACGCTATTTATTATTATAAGTTTATATAATAGCATAATTATTTTATATAATTACAAAAATAGCTCCTAATTACAGGAAATTAACCCCAATTCAAGATGTCTTTGAGTTATTAATTCTCATTTTCCATGTATCTAGTTACCCTTTCTCGTACACTATGTATTACTTCTAAGAATTTCCGTCAATCTTCACACTGTAGCATCTATATTCAAATGCTCTAACATTCTAGGAGAAGAAAGTCATACTTTTTCCACTCCAGAGTGCTTCTAGTTGTTGAAAATTAAAATTTGCAAAGTATGTGCTACTTAGATTTTAAAATTTAAGTGCACTAAAACTCACACTGTTGGGTGAACAGGCTTGTGAGTTTTGAGGTAGTCGTGTGAATCTTACCACAGTCAATATACAGCACAGTGCCATCACCCTCTTCAAAAGTCCTTTGTGCTACCCCTTCTTTTTTTTTTTTTTTTTTTAAGACAGAACCTCAAGCTGTCACTCTGGATAGAGTGCCGTGGAAACACAGTTCACAGCAACCTCCAGTTCCTGGGCTCAAGAGAGTCTCTTGCCTCCGCCTCCCAAGTAGCTGGGACTATAGGCGCCCACCACAATGCCCGGCCATTTTTGGTTGCAGTTGTCATTGTTTGGTGGGCCTAGGCTGGATTTGAACCCGCCAGGTCAGGTTTATGTGGCTGGCACCTTAGCCCGTTGAGCCCAGGCGCCGAGCCTATCCCTTCATTTTTAAACCCTCTCTTTACTCTTGACCTCTACTAACCAGTAATCTACTCTCCATTATTTATAATAATTTTATTATAAATTCTAATAATAGAATTTCATATTAGTCTGATTAAGAATATATAGCCTCTGATTCTGGCCTTTTCCCATAACCTAATGCATTTGCAATTCATTCAGCTTTGTATATGTTTCAATAGTTTTCTTTTCATTGCTGAGTAATATTTCCTTGTGTGAATGTACCCCCTTCAGTTTAGTCATTCCTCACTTGAGGGACATTTATACTGTTTCCAGTCATGGGCTATTACAAATAAATCTGATATGAACTCAAAGGTAGGTTTTCTTGTGAACATGGCTTTCATTTTTCTCAGGTAAACAAAGAGAAGTAGAACAAATGGATCGTGTGGCTAAGTAGATATTTAAATTTATCAAAAATTATCAAAATGTTCTCCATAGCCATTGTACCATTTTGCATTTTCACCAGAAGTATTTGGTAGTTCAAGTTGTTCCACATCCAAGCTAGCACTTGGAGTTGTCAGTTTAAATTCATTTTTGTACCCATATATTAGGTAGATCATTTTAGATTTAATTGGGATTTCTCTAATGATAAAGTATATTACATGTACAGTAACATACTTGATTGGGGCCTGATTCATGTGTCTCCCCACAGTAATGTGGGGTTTTACAATGAATATCCTAGTGATTCTGACCCCGCCTGCCTCTAAACCTCAACAACTTCACTTTTCCAATCCTCACATTAAAAATCATTGACCCTTGAAGCAAGGAATGAGTAAATATTGGGTGAAGGTATCAGTAAGCTTGGAGGTGGAGAAAAGGAGGTTGTAAAAGTTAAACTATTGTGACCTTTATCTATTCACTCAAGTGGGGTCATTTGTTTAAAGGGATTTTATTACAACAGGCTGACTTTATTTCATTATGAAAACCTCTATTAGTTATTCACCTTTTTTATGAAAGAAACTATGAAATATCATCAGACAGCTATTTCACAAGAATTTCATTTACTCAGTTCAGCGGCACAGCAGGTGAACTGGGGTTGTCTGTAAGCCCATCCACAATGGTAAAAGCAAGCCAGTTTCACTTCAGTTTTCAAGTGGGAAATAGCCAGTTCAGCATCTTCAAATGGCTTTAGCATTGGCGCTGATGGAACACTGAACTTAATGCCTACTTTTGTGTCAGAACTTTGTTGGTAATGAATATGTCATTAGAAAATGTGGCAGAAATTTTGATGGCCAAGGATAATCTCAGCAGCCTTCACAACTTTCTAGTAAATCAGTGAAGTTTTATAAAAGGTGTTTCCTCAAGAGTGTCAAAGTCCAGAAGGATTTTACCCTTTGATTATACTTCTGTATGCAGAAAAATAGTAAAGGGAATACACTTAACACTGAAGGATTGATAATGCAAATGTAAAGGTTTGGGGGGACTGACAATTTCCAAACAGAGAATAGTTCTTACCCGAGGCCAACAGAATAAATAATATTCTATATAGATACTGGCTTTTTAAATTAATTTTATTCCTAGACACTATCTTTTCATTGCAGTGGTTTCTTTGTTCAATAGTTTCCCCATTTTCATTGGGGTTGAAAGTCACAGTAGTTTAATTTCTTCAATGAAAACAATTTTTGAAGTCTTAAACATTTATTCTCCTCACTTTTTTTTAAATGCTAGTACCTAACATAACTGGTAATCAGCTAATGCCACACAGCTTTTGCTTTGCTGGAAGATAAATATTACTAACATTCATTCCTTTGGTTGACTATTCAGTATTAAATGTTCTAAAATGGAGAGCCAATTACCATAAAGTAAACAAAATTAGGAATCTAGTAGGATTTTATGTAAACCATTGTAGGTGAGAAAAACAAAATTATACCAGAAGGCTGAGTCCTTAAAAAAGTTAAAAAATAAATAAATCTAGTCATATTAATTTTTTTCATCAGGAATCAAGTAGGAATAGGGTTCTGGCTAATGGTTACTTCATGCCTGTACAGGAAATGCACTTGCATAACACACAAATACAAACTATTTATTGAGTAAATATTCCCTTTAAGTTCTCTATAATATTTTCTCTTTACACCAAAGCTTATGGTTAAATTCACAGAATGTTAATAATCTGGAACTGTTCCTTGGACTATGAACCTCAAAAGAAGAACAGGTATCTCAAGTAAGAATGAACTATAGGCTCGGCTCCTGTAGCCCAAGCGGCTAAGGTGCCAGCCACATACCCTTAAGCTGGCAGGTTTGAATCCAGCCCGGGCCTGCCAAAGAATGACAACTACAACCAAAAAATAACCAGGCATTATGGCAGGTGCCTGTAACCCCAGCTACTTGGGAGGCTGATGCTAGAGAATCACTTAAACCCAAGAGTGGAAGGTTGCTGTGAGCTATGATGCCACAGCACTCTACCAAGGGTGACAGCTTGAGACTCTGTCTCCCTGCAAAAAAAGAGAATGAAGTATAAACACAGAATTATATTTATTTGCTCACAATTTCAAGCTATTTCACTATTGGGTGTCCATCTAGGTTAATCCCTCTCACAATTTTTTAAAATAATTAAAGAATGGAGTATTGCCAGTTTATGTAATGTGCAGTATTCCAAAGGGTTCAATGTTTGCCAAGATGGCATAAATCAATTTATCCACATCTCTTAGATGAAGAGATGCTAACTTTATATGTAGTTTGCATGATGTATAAATGGTATGCCTCCTTTCTTATCTCAACGTTAACATGATTAGGACTGATTAAGGTACTATACCTGTCTGGCAAGTTGTGCTTTTCATTGACACCAGTTTTATTATAAGAAATATTATTTCTTAGCCAGTAACCTCAAAATCAGTTTGTCAATAATTCCTTTCAGAGGGTAAAAAATATAAAATATAATATCAAATGTATTTTGAAAATATTTTAAACGATATAGCCAAATAAGCTTTGGCAAAGTGATGCTTTTTCTTGTTAAATTTAATAGGGGACACTGACCCTTGGTGGTAGGAGACTACCTCTTCTGATGTATTATGCAATTACATTGATGGATGGTTAATTGAGTCACTGTGGCAGACCATACGTTTGCTCGTGACCTGAATGTCATTGGTCAGGTTATGGCTTCACATCTTTGGCCTTTGAACATATACCGTTTTGGAAAATACCTGTCTTAAACTTAAACTTCTGGTTTAAAAATGCCCAGAGTGAAATAAATTATTAACTTTATCATCAGAAATTTGCACACAATTACTTTGTTACCAAGAAGAGCTGGATTGTGTTTGGTACGTGGTTTGAAACCACTAATAAATGCAATGGAACTTTTGTATAAATGGTAAAATTAACTGTCTCAGTTTATGTGTTCTCAGATATTAACAGAAATCTCACTTGAACTTCCATAAATATATATTGATATAAATATTTATATAACAATTTAGTTTTCTGTTTTATTGAAACAAAATGTTATGGAATATTTATGCAGGGCTAGCCTTTCACAAAATGGGATAGGGGATAAAGGTTATCTTTGGCGTTCTCAATTTTTCAGTGTCTTTCTCATGTCCAACAAGTCCACTCTGTGTCATGGGGGTAAATGGTGTCTTCCTTAGTTAATGTTCTTTCCACTGCATGGGAACATTTTTTAGTTTCTTTGAATACCATGAGGTAAGCAGCCTTCTTTTCATGAGGTTAATGTAAGTAATTAAAGTAAATGGGCTCCTGTGGCTCTTAGAAGACTTCTGTAGTGAAGAGAAATGGCTGCAAGTAGAGCTGTGATAGAAACTTCACTTTGTCACCAACCAGTTTTGAACTCTGAGGCAAGCTTGTAACATCCACAACTGGCTTTCTTAACTGTACAATGGCTATAATAATGTTTGCATTATAAAATGTTGTGATGATGAATTAAAATCCTATATTCAGTGCACCAAGTACAGTTCATAGCAGGTATTCAATCAATTTTGTTATTTTTATTATTCCTTAAACATTTTTTATAATGTCTTTAGCAATCATTAAATAAAGATAATTTTTAAAAAACATAGTAATAGCTACTACTGATGGAACATTTGGTTTCATGAAGGAAACTGCCTATCCTCATTGTTTGTCCTAAATATCTTTACAGCAATTATGTCACATACTACTATTACCCGTATTTTGCAGGTCACAAAATGGCAGAACCTGAAGTCTATTAGCTTGTTCAAGATCACCAGTGAATAAGTGACAGGACACAAAATTAAATTCATGTTGAGTTATTCTAAGGATGACACATAAATACATATAATTTCTCATTTCCAACTCACTTCTGTGCATTACCAGATTTCTAAAGCCTGAACAAATTTCCACCAGTGAAGAAATAAAAAGATAGGAAAACCACAACAAGTTAGAATTCTTGATCTCACAGCTTCTATAAACTACTTAAGTCACCTTTCAGTGCCATTTTATTTCAGGTTATGATTATGGTCTTCTACAAGTGGTAATTTTGAAAAGGAAGAGGGGGCACCAATTAGCTCCTGCCCTTTGCATAATGCTGTATGAATACTTATAATTTCCCATATCAGTATATTCATCTTTTTAACTCAGGAAACAATTACAAACTGGTTTTCAAAGTCAGTTTCTTTACACAGCGTTTATCATGTGTGCTCTATCTTGAGTTTGTAAAAAAATAATAATAATAAATTCCGAATAACCAAATACATTTGCATCACCTAGCAGTCGGGTTCTTAAATGTCCCCCCACTTTCTACTCTATGCATCCTGTACAATCCCAAGGACGACGAATATGATGGATGTGATTCCTACGATTTGATTAATGTATATGTAACAGCCATGAAAAGGGGATCATCTGGGATTAGCCTGACTTAATCACCTGAGTCCCTAAAAAGGACGAGGCTTTTTCCCAAGTCAGAAATTCAGAGCATAAGAGTAATTCCACACAAGAGAGATTCTCTGCTGCTGTCTTTGAAGGTGAAAGGGGCCACTGGGCAAGGAATGCAGGCTAATACCCAGCAAGGAAATATGTACTTTAGTACTAAAACCACAAGGAATTTAATTCTGCCAATAACCTAAATGCACACAAAGATGGTTCTTCCTCAGAGTCTCCAGGAATGAATTAAGTTTGGCTAATACCTTTAATTCAGCCTTAGAATGGACAAATTCTGACCTGAACTAGAACCCTCGAACTTGTCACTTTGTACCTAGGCCGATTATTTAATGGGTGTTGTTTTAGGCCACTGAATTTGTGGTGACTTGTCATAAAGCTATAAAAAATTAATATATACCATTTAAAATATAGTGTTTTTTTTTTAAGTAAGAGCTATTCTTACAAGCTAAGGAAAAAATAAAACAATTTGTATGCTTACGATATGAAATACTTACAGGTCTGGCAGCATTGAAATGGCATGCATCTTTATAATATAATCATGATTGGAAATTTAGTTAAGTATTTTAGTAAAATGCTTTTCTGAACTGTGATTATTTTCAACTAACTGTTTGGATTTTGATAGAATAAACATTTCTGCTTATTTATCAAAATGACATAAAATGCCTTCTATACTTGTACAAGCTGTTTTGAATATTTTCACCTGAACATAACAATTTTTAAGGCTATTTAAATTTCCCTAAGGTTTTAATGTAAATACTATTACTTTCTATGTCACTGTGGTAGAACATGCATCATGGTACTACTACTGTATTCGTGATGTGTCTTTGATGATTCATCGAATTCGACAAGTAACTGTCTGCTTTTAAGCTCTTTAGTTTGCATCAACACTGAGATGAAATGCGACTTGAGAAATATGTACCATTGAAGCAAGATAACATTCAACCATTGTATTGTTAAAAAAGTAAAACTTCATAATGGACAAAAATAGATAATGGAGTAGGATCTTTTATTCAAAACTGAATTTTCTCACATGTCCAGCATTAGCTTAAATATCTTTTGTCCAGTGACTTTAACCTATAATTAAAAAAAAAAAAAAAAACCACAGAGAGCTCATATTTGCTTATAAGTTTTGCAGGGATTCACTGAGAGAGATTATGATACTATAATCTCTAAAAATTACCAACAATGGTTGAATCCTGTATTTTTTAACTAAATTCAAGGAGTCTGCCGTAAAGATGAGAACCAACAATATCTTCATTTTGATTAGCTTACCTTTCAAGTGTTCTGCTAGAAACCTCTATCACACAAATAGAAGCAAGAACTTTATTATCATCACTATAGCAACTGCAGAAAAATTTATTTCAAAACAGTTGGCTACCGAAAAATTTTCCCAGAATGGAAAGAAGAACAGATGATACATAACACTTAAATTCATTTTAAAAAAGGGTTCTGTGATATAAACTAATGAACTCTCTTTTACAATAATAAGATTGTCCTGCTACTCTATAATTGTTTTTATTTAAAAACAGATTATACATATATCTCTATATATGAAGAAGTTAATTTCAATTTTCTTTTTGCATTGGTATTCAGTACCTCTACATTTTAAAGCAGCTTATACAATTTTACATGGAATAGTTTTATATTGATCAGTCAACATTTTGGTCTGTTGCTAAACACTTTTTCTGTGAATTATAACATTTAAATTAAAACACAGCACCAAATGTTAATATACATGAATTATTGAAAATAAACTAACACTTTTTTCCTCTTGTAAAAGAATGATCACAATATTATAATTTTTTTAATTTTATAAATTATTTAATATTTTCTGTGTTCATTTTCAAATTCTGTGTAAGAGAATGAAATGCCCTTGTTCTTTACAAATTTTATCATGAACATGCATGGTTCAAAGTTGCTGACAATCTGCATTTAAAATAAGATGATCATATAGTAGGACTGCCTAGGCAATTTTCAACCTTTATATCTTTGCTGGAGCCAGAGTTCTGAGAACTTCATTTATAATGGACTTTTAAAAATGCCTTTCAAGACTGATAGGACTTACTTTTTAAATTCTCTTCTCCTACTTTAACTGAAAAGGACATGACAACAATTCAGGATTTCCTGAACTGCATTCTTATGCATGAATTATGAACATTTATAAGATAGCCTGGCTACCTTATCTTCTCTACAAAACCTCCTCCTGATGACCAAGGGGATGAGTCCTCAGCAAAATTCAGGGAAATTGTGTGCTTTGAGAGACAAATCATAATTTGATTCTGTTTTCACAGCTTTCATAATCTTTGTATAAACTCTACTTTTGGTAACATTGGAGAATTAAATCTGGTAGATGTATATAATTATGCATTAAACAACAATAAAAGGATAAGATCATACTTATAATAAACCATTAAAATGATGCATAGATTATTTTTGAAAAAAGCTTATTGTTGCTTTAAAATCTAAAGTTGATTTCTCACGTTCGTAATTTTCGTTTACTGTAATGTGAGTTGAATGGAACATCTGGAACATATACATTTATGTTAGCAGTATAAGTTCAATATTAAGTTGAATTGTTTAAAAATAATTTGTTAACAATAAATTTCAAATTATGATTAAATCAATTAATTACTAACAAGGAGGGAAGTTCATTATCCATTTTCCGCATCCATTTATCACAAAATCCGTTTTCAATAAAATTCTCATGAATATGCTATGTACAATTTCCATCAATAATCTTTGAATGTAAATCTTGAAGTAAAAAATAAATTAATGACTTAGTGACTGTTGAGAACTATTGAGCAATATTTTTCACCTCTGATTATGGAGCTTTATTCCTTCAAATTAGTACGAGCATTAGGATGGTATTAGCCATTCAGTGATACTATTTATATTACCATGTGAAAATAGTTTCCTACAATGGTAATAAAAAAGTAGTATTCATGTAGAAAATACTTCAACTTTTAAACTTGTTCATATGTTAACATACATATTCATGTCAAAATCTAGAATTTTTAATAAAATATATTTCTTATTTTAAATTGATTTAACATAAATTATTTTCTTTAAAAGTTTAGAAAATTTTGGAGGCTGCCAGTAGATGGCATTCTGGTTTCTGTGAGAGATGTTTATCTAGGGATGGGTTCTTTTCTTTGGGAAAAGGAAAAAAGAAACTGTGACAATAGGATTCTGATTGAAAAGGCTATTAGACCATCATGAAGGAACTATAGCCAATCCAACAGCAAATAAGTCTCAAATCATGGTTCCTATGCACATTTAGTTTACCAAGGTCAGTCAATTTAGTAACTAGGCTTAGTAAATTAATATCATATTTTGGAAGTTTTAATTATGAAATATATATTATTGAATAAAAATATGTTTTATTAAATAAAATATATTGCTATGATTATTTTTAAACAAAGTGGTGTTTTTAGCCTCTTTCAAAGCCCTATAATCAATAATCAACTTATCCTAATAACTACTTTGGTACCTACTGGCACAAATTTATACATATTAGCATCTTGTAGTCATGAATGATCACATGGTCCAATTTTCCTTCAAATTAACTTTTTCCAACAAATGAGAAAAATGTAATATAGCTTCCTGCGTATAATAGATGATTATCAGGTATTTGTTAAATGAATGAATGAGTTAAAAAGTACACCCATAACTCATTAGGGTACTATTTCTCCATTTATTTGAAAAATACATAAATTCAAGGTCCTCTAGGTAATTTTTATTAAAACATCAAATATCCAACATGTAGTATAACCCTGTATTATTTCCATAGAAGCATTTCCTTAATTCTTAAATTCCTTAGAGAGTAATTAGATTTATGATAAAAAAGATGGCTTGTCTCTATAACACCATCCTTAGTAGTTACATAAATTATTATAGTCCTGGTGTAGAAGATATTGAATTTTTTGGTTCTTACTAAACTTTATATTTCAGCTTCAAATATTTTACCTTGACAATGCCTTGAAATATTCCCCAATATAATTTAACATCCCTTAACCCTGTTATTTTTTGTCATCACATCTTTTTCAGGATGCTTGAGATAGATTACTTAAAAAATGGTCCTATTCTTTACCCTTGACCGTATCTAATTATTCTGTGACAGAAATTTGCTATAGTTAAGGAGTGGAGGATAGTTTTCAACTAATAACACCTTGAATTTTTGTTGAATCTTTAACTTGTTTTAGCCAAAGTAATAGTCAATATACTATGGCACATGTTTGAGCCAGTTCCCATTCAAAAACTTTAGGGCCTTGAGAGCTTTGAATACAGAAAATATCATGAATGTTGTATTAATCAGGTTGATAAAAATATCTCCGATTGTATGTGAAGCCCGCACACTGTACTCCATGACTGAATTATTGT
>CAUYRH010102730.1:0-15000 GCA_963574655.1 Perodicticus potto | reverse complement strand
TACAGAGCTTCTGTTTGGGATGATGATGTTCTGGAAATGGACGGTGGTGATGGCTGTACAACATGGCAAATGTGCTTCCTGCCACTGAGTTGGCACTCAGCATGCACTTAAAAATGGGTAAGATAAATAAGTGGAAACTATGCCTAGCTCAGCCGGCTGCACACACAGGCAGCAGGCTGTGTTTGGCCTGAGGGCGGGAGCTTGCCAAGCACTGCTCCGAGGCACAGAAGACAAGCTGGACAGGGGCTGGCGTGACTGAGTCCATCTGGAGCGTCGGCCACGGTGGAAGGGGGACAGGCTCCCTGCTACTTGGCTTTGCTTAAATTCAAGTTCCCCTGAGTGGACTTTAAGAACCTCAACTTGTCATCCCTCAAAATGGCTCTATATCCTTGTCACTTATCCCGTTTGCTTTCACCTGGGCGTGGTGTCCTTCTGTAAGGCGGCCGCCTCTAGCTCTTTCTCTGGATTCCATCTCCTCCCACTTCCCAGATCCCTGTTCCCTTGGCCGTCCGTTCCTCTCCACTGGCGCCTCGCTCTTAGTGACAAGTTTGCCATATTTCCTCTCACTTTCTTCCAACTCTATTATATTTCATGTCTGCAATACTCCTGTTTTACTTTTTTATTTTTTATTATATTTATGTATTTATTTTATTTATTTATTTGAGATGGAGGCACCCCCCTCCAGCTACTATTTTATCTACCTCATTTCCCTCACTGTCAGCTCCTTTAAAAGAGTAATTTCCACCAGAGTTACTAAGCCGAACTAAAGAGAGACATGTCTACACACTCGCGTTTGAGTTCACTGCCATCTGCCTGCCTGTGGCTTGAGACGGCCTTTTAAAGGTATTTTATTTCCTGACTGTCAAGCTAACAGGCCATCCCAAGGACTCCCCTTCTCTGACCTTTCTGCTACATTTGGTGTGTGAAGCACCCCTGCTCGGCCTCCTTCCCGAGACCCTTTTCAAATTCATCCACACTGACTGAGCCCTCACCTTCTGCCAGGCATGCTGTCGGGTGCTGGGGTCACTCTCCAGCGTCTCCAGACGCTCTTCCCAGGCTCCCAGGGACTCTTCTGTTCCCGTTCTGTGTTCTCAGCCCCATCCTGGGTACTGACAGCACACTCTGTACCAGCCCAGTTTTAGATCTTCACGTGCATGACGAGCTCATTGGATCCTTAAAACAGTCCCAGGAGACAGGTGCTGCTAAGATTCCCATTTTACAGATGAGAAAGTTGAGGCACAAAAAGACAGCCTAGGGTTTCAAAGCTAGTGGGTAGCGCATCTGCAGTTCAAACCAGGTCCTGCTTACGCTCTGTGCCTCTCCGCGCTACATACCCCTCCACACCAACTGCTCAGTCTATGGCTGCAGTTTTGATACAATTCCTGGACAGCGTCTCCCCTACCATTTGTGGGGCCTAGACAGAAGCACAAAATGGAGATCCTTGGTCCAAATATCTAAAACTTTTCAAGTTGTACATGAAGCTTTTGACTGTTAAATCCATTATATCATCCTGCCTTGACAAACACACCTTAACAGATCAGATTTTTGACTATATGGGGTTCATGCTGGAACATGGAACGAGGTGACTACACCCCTTGGACGGCCCCTTCTTCCCCACTGCACACATGAGGCTTTGTGCACACACAGCCCCCAACCAAGCTCTACCCACACCTCCAAGCTTTAGGCTTCACGCACTGTTGATACCGCTCACCTCGCTTGTGCTCCCAGGGAAACTGGATCCTGGAGCCGGCTCCTGTGTGGTCTTTGGGGCGAGGATTCCCTGCTAACTATGATGTGGGACCTGGGTAAGCACATTGCCTTGGCTTCACGGACCTGTTGGCTTCAGAGACCTGTTGGTTTCAGGGACCTGTTGGTTTCCAGGGGACCTGTTGGTTTCATGGACCTGTTGGTTTCAGGGACCGTTGGTTTCAGGGACCTGTTGGCTTCAGGGACCTGTTGGCTTCATGGACCTGTTGGTTTCAGGGACCTGCTGGTTTCAGGGCCCTGTTGGTTTCAGAGACCTGTTGGTTTCATGGCCCTTCGAACCAGCACTTCTCAGTTGTTCATGAAAGATTTCTCACTTTTTCTCCTTTCCAATCTGTCATAGATCAACACTTCTTTCACAACAATAAGAAAGAATCACCAGAAAAATGAAATTGAAATAGAGGCACACTTTTATTATTAGATTCATTATTATTTGATTGTTAGGCCTAAAATTACATTTCAGTAAGTACAATAAAAATCAGCATAAAACAGGAACAAAGTTACAAAAGCAACACGTTCTTGCAGGTCTGTGTACAGATGATTGACATGGGCAGTCACTGCTGCTTTCAGAATTTTTGACCATTCCATAGTCACAACTAATCAAAAATTTATGAGTAAAAGAGGATTCCGCAGCATTAGGTGTTCCTATGCACACTGTGAACAGTGCCATTCACGCCGACATTTAAGGGTTATGATATGGTGAGGGAGCCTGCCTGTTCATTGAATCATCTTCATGGGGCTGATGACAGTCGCTCGCAGGAAGCAGCGTACATTTCCTTTGTAGGGAAACCAGTCTCGTGAGTATTGACAGAATGGAGGAAGATATTTTAGAGTAACATCAGCAAGCTCGGGTCATTTTTTTTAATTTTTATATAAAATGGAGCAAAATTTATCTTCAATTCTTTATCAGTAGCCAGTTTCAACAACTCATTTTCTAAAATTTAAGTTTAAATTATCTTTCTATGATAAAAGTATCTTTCTATGAAAGAAAGGAATTCAGGAGGCAGTTATGGCTCAAGGAGTAAGGCGCCATACCGGAGGTGGTGAGTTCAAGCCCTGCCCTGGCCAAAAACTGCAACAACAACAAAAAAAAAAAAAAAAGAAAGAAAGGAATTCATATTCATGAATTCCTATGTTAGGCTGACTTCTGTCTTGATGAAAAGAGTGGTGTGCTGATTTACGTTCTGGCACAAGTTCCTTGAACTGGGTAACTAATGCAGAATGTTTTCCCGTTATGGCAGCTGTGCCATCAGAATATAATACTATGGAAAATCCTAAACTCCAGACACATTTATGGACAATGTAATCCTTTATAGTTTTAGACAGTTCACAGTTGTGTTTATTGGCCATGAGGCTAAGAAAATAAAAGAACTATTTCTTCCTATAGCAGTCACTCAAATCACACGTTTGCTAAAAGGATGGCCATAACAATATCTGTGTATTCATCTAGTTGCAGTAAAAAACACTTTGCTAGTTTCATTTTTCCTTACAACTTAGCCAGTTCCCAAATACACTGGATTACAGTTTCACGGGGAAAGTTACTTTTCCTCGCCACCCAACCATTTGAAACTTACATCTTTGACGCAGCCTTGTACCCACATCTCGGCAAATGCCACATGACTGATCTTAGCAACCCCAAATACTACTTTATGAGAAGCCTGCAAAGCTGCTTTCATGTAAAATAGTTAACATCTGCTACTGTCAGATTTTAAATTCAATACTCTTTTTCTCAAAGAATTCTTTTGATTTTGCACTTACTTTTTACACTTGGTATGCAAATGCCACTTACATTTTTTGGTTTCATTCCTTCATTAATCAGTATATTTCTATGGATAATACACTGTAGTTCTAGCATTTTATCATCAATCATGACTACAAATTAAACTCAGTACATGAGGGATTGTACTTCTGAATGAAACTGGCACAAACTCTTTCAGTCATTTCTTCAAAGTCAGCTTGCATTGTCCTCATTTATTTGGTTTGCTACATTCCTATCTTTTGGTATTTTTTTTTTTTTTGAGACAGAGCCTCAAGCTGTCACCCTGGATAGAGTGCCGTGGCATCACAGCTCACAGCAACCTCCAATTCTTGGGCCCAAGCGAGTCTCCTGCCTCCGCCTCCCAAGTAGCTGGGACTACAGGCGCCCGCCACAACGCCCGGCCATTTGTTGGTTGCAGCCGTCATTGTTGTTTGGCGGCCCAGGCTGGATTCGAACCGCCAGCTCAGGTGTACGTGGCTGGCGCCTTAGCCCATTGAGCCACAGGCGCCGAGCCTACTACATTCCTATCTTCTGAAATGTGCATCAATTCTTGAAAAGGAAGTCCTAAAAAGCTTGTTTCTCAACTAGCAAATTAGGGTTAAAAATAATTGATGTAAAGTTTATTGCCTTGCTTTAGTTATTAAGTTAAACTATACATATATATATATTTTTAAATTGGCTTGATTAGGGGGCGGTGCCAGGGCGCAGAGTCCCCGCGGCGCGCACCCCGACGGGCCTGGCGTCTGGACGGGCGCCCCTAGCTGCTCCGCATGCGCCCCGCCGCCCCCCATGAGCGCATCCCTGCGCGTGCCGGGTCCGTGGGCGGCGGGGCGCCCCCCATGCTGCTGCAGCCCGCACCGTGCGCCCCCAGCGCGGGCTTCCCGCGGCCCCCGGCCGCCCCGGCGGCGCCATGCACGGCTCGCAAAAGGACACCACGTTCCCCAAGATCTTCGTGGGCGGCCTGCCGTACTACACCACCGACGCCTCACTCAGGAAGTACTTCGAAGGCTTCGGAGACATCGAGGAGGCCGTGGTCAACACCGACCGGCAGACGGGCAAGTCCCGCGGCTACGGCTTCGTGACGATGGCTGACCGTGCAGCGGCTGAGAGGGCGTGCAAGGACCCCAACTCCATCATTGACGGCCGCAAGGCTAATGTGAACCTAGCGTATCTGGGTGCCAAGCCTCGAAGACTCCAGACAGACGGGCTTTGCTATCGGTGCGCAGCAGCTACACCCCACCTTGATCCAGCTGACTTACGGGTTGACTCCGCACTACATCTACCCGCAAGCCATCGTCCAGCCGAGCGTGGTGATCCCAGCTGCCCCTGTCCCGTCGCTGTCTTCGCCCTACATTGAGTACACACCAGCCAGTCCGGCCTACACCCAGTACCCGCTGGCCACCTATGACCAGTACCCCTATGCCGCCTCACCTGCCACAGCCGCCAGCTTCATGGGCTACAGCTACCCAGCTGCCGTGCCCCAGGCCCTCTCAGCCACAGCTCCCGCAGGCACCACCTTCGTGCAGTACCAGGCACCGCAGCTGCAGCCAGACAGGATGCAGTGAGGGGTGTCCCTGCCCCAGGCACCGTGGCAACATCACCCCGACAGCAGACAGACCCACCAGGCCTCGATGGGTCAGCAGCCGGCTTGGCTGAGCTTCGGTGTGACCAGCACTTGTGCCTCCGAGACACCTCGGGCACCTGCCTGTGCCCTGGGACAGCCGAGACAGCTTCTCTTCAAATCTCTTCTCTGTCACATCTCCAGGGAGGACTTTAAGAAGAAAGAATGACCAGAAGATGTTACCCCATATTCCTTGCACACCACGGCAGCCTTTTCTCTGCACCTTTTCCTGCCCCATCGTCACTCCAGGTGCCCTCAGGCTTGTTCCTACTGGCGCCTCGAACCCTCTACAGACCCAGCTGCTCTTTGGACTGTGCAGAAGCTTTGCCCCGAGCGGAGGTGCCTTACTCCAGGGAGACCTGTGAGAGAAGCTGGTTGACTATTTATTGTAACTCACCGGCACCAGCTGCAAGCCTGTCGGGGGTGGGGGGAACCACCTCTTTGTTAAATTCTTGTCTTCTACTTTATCGCTGAGAAACCTGCTGGCCCCCCAGGCACAGCAGCTCCAGCCGGAGATCCCCTCCAGTCGAAGCACTGCAACCTTTGTCTTATCCTAATTGTTTTGCTACTAAGATGATTTCAGTCTATTTTTTCAAGGAGACAAACACCACCAAGAATCCAAAACCTATTTTTGACTTGGAACAACTTTCTTTTGGTTTCACCCATGGAGACGATGACATGTCTCTGTACAAGAAAAGTGTCTGCGCCTTGCAGGCTGGGAGCCCAGGGTGGGGTGGGCAGCAGCAGACAGGAGGCCTCTCACCCACAGTTTGATGACCCACCTAGGTGGGCAGTTTGTCATCTCAGAGCCATTGTTGCAACACCTGGGGCAAGAGGGAGCAGGCCCAGGGTGTTCTGGCTGCTCAGGGTCTAGACCATGATGGCTCCTGGCTTGTGGGTGGGGGACTTTTAGCCCTGCCCGCTGGGGGGCTTCAGAGCACAGCATTGGCCACCCCGCCCCCTCCCTCCTGCTGAAAACCAGCCCAAGATGCACTCCTGCCTGCCTTCGAGGTTGGTGGATGAGGGGTGACAAGTTCTGACAGCCAGTGATGTCTCCTCTGGGGGTGTGTTGGGCCTGTGGAGCCAGGAGCAGGGGTGAGGAGGCTGTCCTGCAGGGGGAGGCGGGGGCAGCTGGGGGTGTCCTTTAGACCTACCTCAGGGAGGGGAGGCCTCAAGGAGTTGAGCGCGCACGCGCTCCTTGGCACGCATTGTAGAGTCAAGGCCCAGAAAATGAAGGTAGCTAATATTATAATAATATTTTTATTAGAATTGTTCTGATAATAAAAATAAAACTTGTTTTCTTTAAAAAAAAAAAAAGATTGGCTTGATTAATATAAAAACAATAAAAATAAGTTCTACAAAGAAATGCCTTCAATTAAATATATATAATTTCATCAATTAAAAGATACATGTTTAAAGCCTTTAATAAGAAATACTTTCATTTATTTTTACTTTTGTGTTATAGTAGACTCATCTTAGAATACTACATGCTGAAAAGTAGTCCCCTTGTCCGTAATGGTAAGCGATCTGCATCCCATGTGACTCCCTTGGACCATACCTAACTGCCCATACCCTGTTTAATGAGGCGGCACACAAGTTCCTACAATCCTAACTCTGAATTTCTATGATCCAGTAACAAGCCATTTGTAGACTGGCTAGTTCCTGGACCCACTCACGATTAGCATTGCTCTGAAACCCAGGCCCAGGGCAGGGGCCCCTCTTGTGTAGACCCCTCTTCAGGGGTGCACTGTACCTGAATTATAAGCTTTAATTATTAGCTACCTACTGGATACATTTTCATGGATAATGACAGCAGTGAACTGTTATTAAACTATCACAAAACTTGTACTAGAGCCCAGCACAGGCTAGGAATACAATAGTGAGTAGGAAAGAGGGTTTTAACCTCACAAACCTCAAATTCTAATGAGGAAAATAGATATTTAATTCACATGACAGATCTGATTAGTTAAGATATTAGTTAACCGCTATAAACTAATCTGTAACATTATCCCAATTTTACAGATTAGCTTATAGAAGTTAACTAATATGTCCAAGGTCTTAGAGCTAACATAGTACACCTGGGGCTGAAAAAAACAATTCTTACTGGCCCCAAATCTGTCATTTTTCATTACTTACCTGGGTTGCAGTGATATCTCGAAAGTAACATGTTTGGCCTGGGTATGATGGCTCTTGCCTAAAATCCTAGCAGTTCCGGATGCTGGGGTGGGAGGATCTCTTGAGTCTAGCCTTTTCTGGTTGCAGTAAACTATGACAACACCATTGCACTGTAGTCTGGGCAGCAGAGTGAGATCCTGTCTCAAAAAATAAATAAATAAATAAAAATAAAATAAGTTCAGGGCCCCGTGGCTCACACCTGGGATCCCAGCACTCTGTGAGCTCAGGGGTTCCAGACTAGCCTGAGCAAGAGTGAGACTCCGTCTTTACTAAAATAGCCGGGTGTTGTGGTGGGTGCCTGAGGTCCCAGCTCCTTCGGAGGCTGAGGCAGGAGAATCACTTAAGCCCAAGAGTTTGAGGTTGCTGTGAGCTGTAACACCATCGCACTCTACTGAGGTTGGCAAAGTGAGACTCTGTCTCAAAAAAAAAAAAAAGTTTAAACCTTATCTTTTCAACCTAGTTCTCCTCCAGAGGTCCCCAACCCAATTAGCAGTGTTCTCCTAGTGTCTTGTGCCAGAAACCTGCAGATGGGTCCTTCTCCCCCTCTGGACATCTCTCCCTGCCTCCTCCCCACCTCTGGATGTCTCTCCCGGCCTCCCCCCCACCCCTGGACGTCTCTCCCAGCCTCCCCCCCACCTCTGGACATCTCTCCCGGCCTCCCCCCCACCTCTGGACGTCTCTCCCAGCCTCTCTCCCACCTCTGGACATCTCTCCCCGCCTCCCCCTCCACCTCTGGACGTCTCTCCCGGCCTCCCCCACCTCAGGACATCTCTCCGGCCAGTCCTCCTGCTTTGGTCTCTGCCCGACACCGCAGCAGCCTCGTGTCCCCTGTCACTCCTGTTCTCCTCCCACTGCCGCACATGTTTCATTCTTAAAACATGAGTCATGAAAAATTGTTTTCTCTTTGGACACTCCACTTTATGGAGCATTATAAAAGATGAGGTCTTGTCAAGGAGTCCTTGTGATCCGGCAAAAATACCCCAAATTATTTGTAAATTCAAGCACAACTGTCTTCTTTAACAAACAGAAACACCCACACCCTTCAACACGCTGTCAGCACCGCAGTAGAGTCTCAACTTGCAAGAAGCTGTGAGAACGTGGTGGCCCAGGAGCTCCGTGGGAAGGGAGGACGAACGTGGTTGCTTTTCTTGCTGTGGTTTGACTTTCATGCTTGGCAAAACTACACCAGCTTTTCTCCAGTCACCTGAATGTGTATTTTGGTTATAATTTTTGTCTGTTTGGTTTAATTATTACTGAACAGACACTAATATTAGTCTATAGCTGTGGTCTAACATGACCGAGACCGAGCAGGCGTCTCCATGCTGTTTCTACTTTCCTTCTGAGTCCGGCAGCCTCTCCTCCGGTCAGGAAGGCCACTTCCGGTCTGGCCTCGACCCTCACCCAGAGTTCTCGTGTTATGTCCCTACCCCCATCTCTGGCCAGAACTCGAGAGAACTCAGTAGAGAATGCTAGATGTGAGGAATGGAGGAAAATGTATTCAATACTAATGTGAAACCTATATATAAAGCACCACATACCCACCAGAAAGAAAAACACGAGTATAGTTTGGTGAGGGGGAGGGGAGGGGAGAGGGGAGGGGAGGGCAGGTGCTCACCTAATGGTGAGGGGGAGGGGAGAGGTGGGGGAGGGGAGGGGAGGGGCGGGCAGGTGCTCACCTAATGTGTACAGTGTGAGGTGTTCAGCAGCCCCTGTGTGAAGGGCTCAACTACAACTTGAATTTTACCTTAAAAGTGAAAACAATGTAACCTAAACATTTGTACCCTTATATTAATCTGAGAAAAAAAAAAAGAAAGAAAGAAAAAGAAATGTGTATTCTTAAGTGACAGTAGGAGGAGAGGCCACCCCTCCCCCAAGTCCGTCGGGCATGACCGTGAGTTAAATTTGTCCCGTGTTAAGCTACTGATTGCTTTGGGTAAGAACGGTAGCAAATATACATAAATATGTAGATGAATAAAATGAATGGATACATTAAAGACACAAAATGTGTACTTTTAAATGAAATCAGTCTGTGGCAAAAACAAGAATGTTCTGTACTCCAAATAATGATCTGGAACTTCTAATAACAATCCAGGAGACTTTCCTGTTTGGGTTTAATCAGGCTCAGGTGACAGAGCTATAAATTTATGTGACTAAATATTTAGCAGTGTTGACAAAACAAAGTTTCTGGGAGTTGAGGGCTCATCCAGGATTAAGCCTCCCTTTTCCTTACTTTTGTTTACAATTTCACCGGACCACACGCCCGCCCTGGTTTAAATGGTCTGAAATAGGCCCCATTTAAACTAAAGTTATTTCCTTCATCTGTGGTTGTATGTCCCTGTAATACTCTGGGCTTGAGGCATCTCTATAAAACTGTACTTCATAGTTTCAATGAAATGGTTTTCTATTTCATTGTTTTCAGCCCTCTATAACTCTTCTTTTACTATTTGTTAGCAGCATGATTTTATTTGTAACTAGTTAGACCAAGCCTCAAGACAAGCAGAATTAAATAAAATGACATTGATATCTTAGGAAAGCTAAAGAAATACAAGAGTTAGTTTTAATTTTAAGGGAATAATAGATTTATAATGCAAAGATAAAAATTGGGCAATGATATATGTAAACTCAGGGA
This sequence comes from Perodicticus potto, assembly GCA_963574655.1. Lineage (NCBI taxonomy): Eukaryota > Metazoa > Chordata > Mammalia > Primates > Lorisidae > Perodicticus > Perodicticus potto. The sequence goes on along the minus strand of CAUYRH010102730.1, from coordinate 5,052 downwards.
CATGGTTTACAACACCCACGCTTTTCAAAAGTTATGAAACCTTGTTACAGTCACTAATGGCAGGGCTTGGGCTTCGTGTGACATGTAAGAATTAAGTAAAAGGATCAAATTCTGGAGTCTGGACGGGAGTTTCTGTGTACAGCTGGGAGCCTCAGTCCCTGGGGCATAAACATCAACTATGGCATGAGCTACCATAATTATTTCCTCACTAAAAATATTTATAATTAAACATAAAAATGATAAAATAAATAAAACCCAGATTATTTTCAATTTCATGTTAACTTTAGAATAATTTGGCTTTTGGCCTTTTAACTATTTGCAGTATTTAAGAATTTGACATTTTAAGATATTTAACAAGTTGACATTCCAATTTAGAGAATTAATTGAGTTAATTGATTTAGATTTCAGAAGGCTACAGTAATTTTACTTGTATTATAAGCAATAATGGGATAATTAAAAGAACTAAGTTAAGCCATTTATGTAAATTTAATTAGATGTGTAAGAATTATGTAAGATACATTTTTACTTTTTTTTTTTGAGACAGAGTCTCACTTGGTCATACTTGGTAGAGTGCTGTGGCGTCTTAGCTCACAGAAACCTCAAACACTTAGGTTCAAGTGATCCTCTTACCTCAGCCTCCCAAGTAGCTGGGAATACAGGCACCCACCACAATGCCCGGCTATTTTGTTGTTGTGCAGCAGGCCCGGGCCAGGTTCAAACCCACCAGCCCCCGTGCATGTGGCTGGTGCCCTAACCACTGAGCTATGGGTGCTGATCCCAAAATACTATACATTTTAAAATAAAATTTTAAAAGGCAATAAACTTTAATAATTTGTAAAAGATTTTGTAAATTGAAAATGAGATATCTTCTTTTTCTAAGCCTCTCATGTGGTCATTCACTGCCCTTATGGACATTAGTCTAAACATATACAAAAGTCATCTCACCCCATTAAGGTAAAAGAAGTAACAATAACCCATTCGGATCACACTACAGCACAGAATTCACACTTCTGAATGCAGAGGGAGGGTAATAAAGAGGTCATGAATAATTCTTTGTAATCTTGGGATCATTGATCCTTTGTCCTTGAAGGAATGGCTTACAATACCCTTTATAAATTACTTTTGCTTGGGACAGGTGATGATCTTTCTTAATCAGAGCATCCTTGACAAAGAAATGTCTAATTTGAGGATTTTGATAAGTCCACCTGGGGTAGTAAAGCCTGAACAGTGCTCTGCAAGCCTTCCAGTTTCTGTAAAGATTCCAAGGAGACAGACTGAACCTCTTCCTCCCCTCTTAAACCAAGCAGTTTCATTTACCTCTCTCTCTCTTTTGAGGCAGGGTCTCTCTCTGTTGCCCAGGCTAGAGTACAGTGGTGTCATCATTGTAACTCACTACAACCTCCAACTCCTGGCCTCAAGTGAACCTCCTGCTTCAGCCTCCCTAGTAGCTAGGACTACAGATACCTGCCACCATGACTGGCTAATCATCTTTTATATACCGGGCTTCTGGTGAGATTTCATTTGAAGAACAGCTTCCATAGTTTTGCAGATTTTAAAAGCTGACCACAGTATGCTTTTTCAGAAATAAAGGAACCACAATGAGCACACCTGGTCCTGAAGATAGCATGGCACAGCAGGAGGAATATAATTCGCACAACAAGATGATATGATGTCTAGGGACCACTGACCTGTTTTCCTAAGAAATGTAAAGAACTTCACAAACACTGACTAGGTAGCTCACTCAAGCCTTCTAACTAAACTGTGGGGGCAACAGCCTTGCTTTGTTTCATTTGGAAATAGAATAGTTCTTTTTTAAGACACTCTGTGTGTCTATTCAGAAACCTGTCTCATTTTATTGGGTGTCTGCTGGAAGAAGGGGGACTGAAGACCCCATTCTTAGCAAAGGAAAGCACCCCCGGAAGAAGAGGAAAATTAAAAAGTAAGCTGAGTGAGTCAGAGCAAAGAAAAGTCAGCTAGTTTACATTTAAGCTAGTCATTGCTAGCAAGCTCATTGCCCTTTCTAAAATTCTAGCCTGTTGGGGATACAGCTTATAAGCACACTGCTGTGTCTGTGAGCAGGCTGAGGAAAATATTGGCCATAAAAGAGACTGTGGCAAGTCCTAGAAAAAGATACATCTTCTAGGGCGTTTCCTGCCCATTAAACAGGCAAAGCGGATACCCACTGTGGAGATTTGCATTTGCCTGGGGCAGAGATCAAGGGAGTAGCTTGAGCCCTGAGATATGGGCAGAAGAGCTTATATCCCTTATCGCAGAGGAAGATCCTCTGGGGTGGTGATGGGAGGAAATGCCTCCCTCCCACCGAGCCCTCAGAGGAGATTGACGCAGGTGTCATTTTACTCCACAGAGAACTAGTGGAGTTTAACTCCTCCCTGGAAATCTGTGTGTGTGATCTCAAGCAGGAGGTTCTCTCCGTACAAGGCTCAGATTTCAGATTTCTATCTATCCTTAAGGTTAATAATAATAACAATAGGAGCCGATATGCTTAATCAGAGAAACTGCTGGCGTCTTTGTTCCCTCCCTCATTTTTCCCTCTGGGCAAATAGACTTCAATAAAATCAGAGTGGAGCAAACACTCTGGGCCATTACCTGAAGCCCACAAATGGGCAATGGACCCCTGAGCCCCCCACTTTTAATTCTGCTCTGTTTCTCATGTCTCTTTCTTTACCACGGTTTCTAACTCTATTTCTTCAGCTGGTCGTCACCAGTTTCCACAGGTCTTAGCAGACCCTGCTCCTGCCCTCATAAGGCTGTGGGTTTCCTGTCCAATGTGGCAGGACAACTTCTTTTATGCCTTCTTTCCTAGAGCTCAACAACTACTGAGGCTAAAGTGATAAAAGGGAACTTTTAGAAACCTAACTTAAACTGGAAAGGGGATGGAGACGCTTAGTAAAAGATGACACTGTCAAAATGCTAGCAATGGGTTTTTGGTTTGTTTGGTTTTTTACCTGTGCAAAAACTCTGATTGATCTTCAGATGCTTTATCTGGTGGCCCTGCAGTCAGACTGCCCCAGGGGTCTCTGATTCTGTCCTGCTCCATTCACCCCCGAGGTTTTAAGGCCCTTGCACCCAATGTTGCCCCCTCTCCGATCCATCACTGAAATGGCTGCCAAGGACCAAACGACAAGCCAGGTTTGGGAGGCCAGACAGGGAGTGGCACAGAAGGGTTAAAGAGGACAGGGAATGGGTTTGTGGGGGAGAAGGAGCAGGGACAGGGCACCATGTAGGGACTTCAGTCATGTGGTAGACTCGGGACTCTGCTCTTACTAAAAATCTCCAGAATCTTCTCCACCCTAATTGAAACACAAGGTTTGAACCTTCCTTCAGTGCAGACCTGAGTTAGCATCCCTCAGGAGTCTAAAAGAGTGCTCATCTTACTGCTTAACACAAAAGTAATGTTTTAGAGGCGATTTGAACCTCGATCTTAAGATATACAAAAAGGCAGACACAATTACTCTCTCCAGCCTAGATCACTCTTGGGATTTATTTATTTTTGAAAGCAAGGATACTTAAGGGTCTAGCCAAAAGTATTTCATGATTGCTTATTTTCTCCATGAAATTCCAGGTTAAGCAGTATTCAGATTTTACCCCCAGCACTTGCAGCCCTGGTCTGAAAACAGGACTGTGCGCTTGTCTGAATGGCTGCGTCCACTCGACGGCATAGTCCTGTAGAACTTTCCATGATGACGAAATACTCTGTCTGTGCTGTCCAGTGGGGCGTCCAGTAGCCACATGTGCCTACTGAGCACTAGAACGGTGGCTAATATTGTTCAATCAGTTTAAACTTAAATAGCCTCGTGTGGTTAGTAGCTGCTGTCTAGATTGTTGGGACAGGAAAGCAAAGGGCACTCACACCTGGCAGGTGAGTCCAGCAGTCTTAACAGTTCCCGAGGGAGAGATCTTCTGACTCATGCATTATTATTATTTTCCTTCAAGAATAAGTTGTATGTTCTTGGTGACATTCATAATTTTCCTCTCTCACTTGAAACGCTGATGGGCAAGTTTCCACGTATGTCCCACAGAAACATGAACCAGCAGCGGACATGGCCTCTGACCACAACGCTGGACAGTAGAGAGCCTTTCTGGGAAGGGGCGCCCAGAGAACTTGGTGTTTTTCTTAAGAACCAGAGTCAACAGTCCTGTCTTTTAATCCTTCCTGCTTCCTAAGACAAGGAAAAATGGTCACCTGGTGATGTCAAAGGTCCCAGAGCCTGTGCAGCGGAAGTTCCTGAGGTCCTCCGTCACTGGGATGACAAGGGACCTCGTGCTGGAGAAGCCGGAAACTCCTCCGGGGGCAGAGCACCCTTCTGGGATCCAGTTACTCACACAGGGGAACTGGGACTTGGAGCGCTCATTTATTGGGCACCTCTTATATCATATCTCCTGCAATCCTGACAACAGTGAAATAAGTACCATTATTATCCAATTATATAATCAAGGAAACTGAGGCTTAGGAGGCTAAGCACCTGTCTAAGGTCAAGGTGAGCAGTGGAACAGACAGGTAAACCCATGTATGTCTGAGGCCACAGTCCCTGCTCTGGTCATCTACTAATAAAATTCTCCTGGGCACATCATGGGCTCCACAACTTGCCACTCACCTATCTCACAGCACCAATCTGTGCAGCCTCTTCTGTTCCTTCCCCCTTCCTGAGTGAGTGCCAAGGGCAAGGGACCGAACACACCTGAAGATGAAGGAGAAGATGACATTCAGGGTTCAGTTCCAGAATGTCTGCCCCTTTCAGACTGGCACCCCTCTGTCTGTCAGCTTGCCTGCCTGCCGTCTCTGCCCACACCAGAACCCAAGGCTGCACACGCTCCCCCTGGAGTCTCCATGGCTCCCCACTTGCCCACAGCCCACCGGTCTCACCACACGTGCAGGTGTCTCAACAGTCAACACATTTCTGCAAACAAGTAAGTGAGCGTCATTTTGTTTTCTTTCATTAGCTGTCTCCTGCTGCCCTCACACAGTTTGCATAATGGGTGTGTCTAGAACAATGCCCTTGTCTTTTCTCTTTGTGGCTATTACCTATTTAC
>CAUYRH010102728.1:0-15556 GCA_963574655.1 Perodicticus potto | reverse complement strand
AGAAAACAGACGATTACTGCATCGAAATATTAAGCAATATTAATAATAATAATGCAAAGACAGTAATGTTCACATTATCAAATATGAGTATGTCTATTATAGATTGCTTTGACTCTGAGGCTCAGTATGAGGTCATCAGTTAACTTTATATTTTTTTCCAAAGTCTCAAAAAATAGACAACCAATATTATATAAATAAAAGTAAAAGATAGTCTCAAAAAAACAGACCATGCCAAATCTTATAGATAATAGAAAAAGAAGAAATATTTCAAAATCATTCTACTTGATCTTGATACACCTGATATTGAAATTGGAGAAAATACATTGTTATAAAGAGAAATTACAAACATATTTCACTTATAAATGGGGAGGCAATATCCTAAACAATATATTGACAAGTTGAATTAAAAATGAATGTTTAAGTAATGTACTTTGGTCAAAATTGAATCCAATTTGTATGACAATTAGTTATTATTTCCTTTCCGTTTTTTTTTGTTTTCTTTCCCTGACCCCCTCCCTTCTTCTCTCTCTATCTGCTCTCTCCTTCCCCCCTGCTCCCACTGTGTCATTAATTGTTATTAATTGTCCTCAAATCAAAGTTGAATACAAGGATTCATGCTTCTCCATTCCTGTGATGTTTCACTAAGAATAATGTGTTCCACCTCCATCCAAGTTAGTACAAACACTGCAAAGTCTCCATTGTTTTTGATGGCTGAGTAATATTGCAAGGTATATATACCATAGCTTACCAATCCATTCCTGGGTTGAAATACATTTAGGCTGTTTCCACATTTTAGCAATTGTAAATTGGGCTGCAATAAACAGCCTTGTACAAGTGTCTTTATAATAAAAGTTTTTTTTTCCTTCTGGATAGATTGTGGGATCAAACGGAAGGTCTAGGTTGAGTTCTTTGAGCTTTTTTCATACTTCCTTCCCAAAAGGTTGTAGTAGTTTTCAGTCCCACCAGCAGTGTAAAAGTGTTCCTTTCTCCCCACATCCACTCCAGCATCTGCAATTTTGAAATTTTGTGATATAGGCCATTCTTGCTGGAGTTAGATAGTATCTCAGGGTTTTTTTAATTTGCATTTCTCTAATAATTAGGGATGATGAGCATTTTTTCAAGTGTTTAATGGCCAAAATGATTTTTATGTCTATTATTAAACTTTTTTTTGTGCTTAAATAATATTGAACATTGTTTTGGAAAAATTTCATTGAAGTCCCCATTATAAAATTTACTTTCTAAGTTTTGGCAGATTCTTCACTTCTTTGCACTGCTTTTTCCATTAAGTAAGAGAGTTTGCCTATTAGGAGTTTCCATTGTAAGTTTCTAATTTTTTTAAATTTTTCCCCCAAATATAGAATTATCTGCTCGAATTAAAGCTTATCCAGATGCCCTGTATTTAAACAAAATAAAAAAGTTTTTGTAAAGTAGAGGTGAGCTTGAAACTTATCCAATAGGAATTTAATTGTCTTAAAGTGACCCCCCAAAACACAGCTCAGCAAATGACACACAATCAGTAACTAAATTGTGCAGTCTCTAGTTATGTTATTCTGTAACTAGTAACAGACCATGTCAAAATTTCTCTTTCATCATAAGACACACAAGACGATGACCATATGTGCAATGGTATCTGACTAACTTAATTTTTATACTTTTTCTTCCAATTCAATATTAGACTACAAGAAGTAAAATGTCTTCTATATGATAAACTGGTATCCAGTTTAATTAGGAAAATGTTATTTCATTCATGAACACATGTATGTTGTAAGTATTAGTAATGGGTCACTTGAGACATATCTGTACCTCAAAATAATTGCAACACACTTACTTCGAGATGCTATTGATTTAAAAATGGGTCTATGTTTCAGATGACACTAATGGCTTGATATTTTGGGTGAATAGCTAAACACATGTAAAGGATCCTCTCTGAAAATAAGGAAATCCCCAAATAAAGCTTGCACAAGGAAAAGCCATCTAAAGCAAGTGCAGGTTAAAGATAGGTTAAGTGCATTGGACAAGGGCTTTAAGACATCTGTGAAAACAATCCCAACATAAATACAAATAATCGTGTTAGTGGACATTTTGCTGTAGTAACAAACAATCACAAATTATTATTTGCTCAAGGCGATGAAGATTAATCTCTTGCTTACACAAATTATGCTGAGATTCCAGGTAATCTTCCAGGTTGCTAGTCTCTACATGAAGAATCAGCAAGGCCCCTCCATAGTAAACATCCACTCTCTGGATTATAGAGACAGAGAAAGAGAGTGCTCTAACCTGGTAAGCACACATTTCACTTCTTAAATTTTCTTTACTACATCAAGTAATTTAAATAACATCAACATCAAGAAGGTAGTACACTGTAATTTCCCTTTGTTTATTGAAGGTTAAGTAGAAATGCTGGTGAGAAGCATCCATATTTGCCACTATTGTAAATCAGTAACAGTTTGTTATCTCTTTTATCATTTTCCATTTAGATACTAAATATATGCATTTTAGGAGACATTTGAATTTGCCTTAACTCCTAGGGTCCAGCTATTAATGGCTCTTTGCCATGTTGACGTACTACTGTAAGAAACTGATATTTTGTGCGATTCTGAGTATACACATCAATTGTGCATTCAATAGACTTTTATTTTTTTGCCAATCAAAGAAGAAAAACAGAGGAAAAGCTGAACCCCTTATGGCTATTTCCTTAGCTTCTGCATCTATTGTCTCCCCCATTGTGCTTTGTTCTTCCATTAACACCATCCACTCATCTCCTTCCACTGTCTTTTCATTTCCAACATCAAATATCATGACACACGATACTAGTTAGCAGATAATTATTAAAGTTTTAGGGGTCAGTCACGGGGGCAGAGCAACTGTAGAATGGTACGTCATAAAGGGAAGTTTTAGTTTAACACTAGACATCTTCCTAGTTAAAAGTACCTCAGGCATCTTCACATATTTTCTCTACAGGCCCAGCTCTCACCATGTTATTAGTCTCTCTGTTCTCTTCCCCTAGGTATTAGTCAAAGACTTTCATAACCTGGTAAACCTATTAAATATAATAGAATAATTATCTCTTCCAGATCTAACAAAGACAAGGTTCTTATTTGCATCTCTCAAAACTCACTGAGGCACATGACTGAAGAAGAAAATAATAATTTTAATTCAGAATACATAGCCAGATAAAGAACAAGTCAGCCAACACGTGGAAATAAGAGATGAATTTTTCTTTAACATCGTAGACTGTGGACAGAGCAACCTCCAGGGGTCATGGGTGTCAGATGGGGTTCTTCTTGTTATGTTTGTGTTATGTGCTGTATACAGTGAGTTTTACAAGATCTCACAATTGTCTTAGGATTGTCATCTAATACCGTCCACAAAACTTGTTTCTTTCTTACTGGTTAAATTTCAAAGACCCAGAAGTAGCATGTGAATCAAGAAAGCACCATGGGTTTCAGACAAACTTTAACCTCTAAGTGGCAGAGAACAGAATTGAAAATTTCATAAAAACACCTTTATTCTCAAGGTCAGCTCAGTGGGGTCCAAGAAGTATAGAATAGGTGAGAATGAAAGCTAATCAAGAAAGGAAATTCTTTCAAACAACAACATCAGACACAAAGCAGTGATTCACCATCAGGAAGGATACGAGTTGCTTCAGTTCTTATTTTAACCAAAGTGTTCCTTTTGCTTTTCCTTGATGCTCAAATCCAGTTCTGAGGAATGTTCCACTACAGGTTTCTGTCTTATGTCTCATAAATAAACCAGCAAGATAAAAATCGCTGCTTCTCTCAAAGTTAAAGCAAAATAAAAGTCAAGTTTGGGCAATCATCCTCTACTCTTTCCTTTTCTATTTTCTTATAATAATATCTAGTTAACTCCAAGGATACAAAATCGTTCAAGGATGAGTGCAGGCTGATTTTTGAAAGAAAAAAGTTATATTTCTCAGGATTATTTAAAGTCTGTGATTAGAAAAAATGTCATATTGAAAATGAAAATTATTTTATCCTCTTTTATTTGAAAAGCCCACTTGTAATAAAAATATTTGGGGATATACTCATATCTCTTTTGCTAAAAGACACATAGTGCTTCTGTTGCGAGAAGTCCTAAGACTCTTTGGGGTATGAGAGTAAACCAAAGATGGTTTGCCTGCTGTGTTCGTGCATATAATAATTCTTGAAGTTTAAGGGAGCTTTTCATAAGGGAGAGTTGTAGATGAATATTCCTCATAGATTCTGAAAAGTTCCATGTTTTACCTCTGCAGGTAACTCATGCACTTTTCATATAAGTGCAGGAATTTAGCTAACACTTAGAGGCAGCTTATTGTTTCAATGGATGCCAATACTTTCTTGTCATCTTTCTCTCTTCTTCGGAAAGACATGGAGGAGTTTTAGATATCATTTACAGTGTTAGTTTTTTTGTTCTAATAATTAGATCTTTGATATATTGACAATTCATTTATTATAATACAAAGAGATTAATGTGGTTATTCTAGAATCAAAGGATGCTATTTCATATTCATTAAATATCATACAAAAGTCCAGAACTAAGGAACTAAGGGATAATTTTTTTTTCTTTTTTTTTTGAGACAGAGTCTCACTCTGTCACCCCCGGTAGAGTGCCATGTGTCACAGCTCACAACAACCTCAAGCTCTTAGGCTTAAGTGATTCTCTTGCCTCAGCCTCCCAGTTAGCTGGGACTATAGGTGCCCACCACAATGCCCAGATATTTTTTTGTTGAGGTTGTCATTGTTGTTTAGCAGGCCTAGGTCAGGTTCGAACTCACCTGCCTCAGTGTATGTGGCCAGTGCTGTAACCACTGTGCATGGGCACTGACACAGGGATGAATTATTTTTATTCTCATATTTAGTCACTTAGCAATTCTAAATTTTGGCAAGAGTATAACTTTGTATGTTAGATCTAAAAATGCCATTGGAGAATTTACATTAAATGTAAATATACCTTTATATTTATATAAGTATGTATTTATATAAAGTTAAATGAAAATATAACTTTCATCTTTGTCTGGAGGCATAGAAAACTGGAAAGACTATCACTTCCACCCTTACAACAGCAGAAAGCTGGGTTTCCCACAAAAATCACAGCCTTCTTAAACACATCAGACAGCTGATCTCCCAGGGAAACTAACTAACCCCAAATATGAGAAAGACACCTTTCCTAAGACAGAGTGAATGTGGACGTTAGCTTTTCTAAGGGAGATATAAGTGAGCATACAAGTTATGAAGAATAATTTTTGATGAATGTAATCAATTTATGAACAAAGAATACTGCAAACATAAGAAAAATTCACTCCAACTCACAGGTCGTTGTCCACAGACATCGCTAGGTACTCCTAAGAAGCAATGCAGGGCAAGGGAATCAGCAGCATCTCTTATGTTGAAGGCCTGGGTGATGGGAATAGCAGCTATCATGAGGAAGGCAGGAAATCTTATTTGGATACATCTTCCCTGTTTCCCCATAGAGGAAAAATATTAAGCATCTAGGGAGAACTATAATAAGTCCTGTCAGACTGAGGGTACAGATAAATGCCTATCAAATTGAGGAAAAAAAAAACAGAAAATTCCTTTTATTTTTTTCCTAAGGGAAGAGGCAGAAAACATCCTAGGATGAGATCAATAATGTTCCCCTGCTGCAGGGACAACAGCATGATCATTGAGAGAGACCAACCCCCAAGAATTAGGAACACGTCATCTGCCTAAGACTGAGGCTAAAACAGAACAGCAGAGAAAGACTCCCCTTTTGCCAGTTATAAAGGGTCGAGTAAGAAGAGTCTAATGGATTGTTTGTAAAGGAGCAGAAGCAATAAAGAGATACTCTTCTTTGTTATGTAAGCATACACAGAAGACATAAGTGAAGAAATGAATGGACATTATAAAAATTCTTCTAGTTCTCACCCAAAAAAGAAGGTAATGCTATAGGAAACTAAAGACTGGTAAAGCACTGTGTTAAAATAACAAAAAAAAAACCCAAACTAAGCTCAGTGCTAATTATATTTACTCAATACTTTACACAAAAGACTACAAAAAGAATAAGTAAGCCTATTTCAAAGAATAAGGAAGATACACCTCAGTCTCTATTGACTTTTAAAGATATATCTCTAACAATCAATAATAAACCACATGAATGGACAGGAAAAAAAATCAATTCTGTCAAAAGACAAAATATCAACAAAATCAAATCCAAATATGACACTAATGTTAAATCAGACAGGAAACAGGAATAATTACTAATATGTTCAAAGCTGTAGTGGAAAAGATGAATGAACAGATAGGGGATTTTAGCAAAAATGTAAAAAAATATAAATGGTACAAACGAAAACAGAGTACAGATTTAAAAAAAATGCCTTTAGTAAGTTTACCAATCAATAGACTTTGCTGTTGAGAAAAAAATCAGTGGGTCTCATTCTAGGTCAACAGTTATGACCTAAATTAGATCACAAAGAGAAACATGAATCAAGAAAATAGAGAATCAAAAATATGTGGGACAGTTTCATTTGTTCTATTCCTTATGTAACTGGAATTACAGAAGAAAAAGGGGTACAAAGAACGGGAGAAAGATGTTTGGGCACATAAGGGCAGAAAATTTTCTAAAGGTCATGAAAGATACTAAATAATATATCTGGAATCACAGATAAGACTAAAAAGTAATTGTTTCTCACCCAAAACACACATATATACACAAGATATATCTTAATAAAAGTCTTGAGAACTAAAGATAAAAACAATAACTTGAAATTAGTCAGAGATAAATGTCATAAGGACAAGAATTATACCAGGCTAGAAATTATATGTAGGTAAAAAAACAGTATAGTAACTTGTTTAAATTGCAAAAAAAAAAGGGGGGGGAGGATTTGGTCCAATGAAATTCTGTATGTAACACAAATATTTATAAAATATAGAGGAGATAAAACAACTTTCAGACAAATAATATGAGAGAAAGCTTATTTTCGGCATTCCTATTCTCTGTGAAATGTTAAAAGGGAGTTCTCCAGGGAGAAGAAATATGATACCAAAGCGATACTTTCATCTACATAAAGAAATGAAGTACTTTAAGTGACACAATTGGAAGTAAATGCAACACTTATAAAATTATTTTAGGGTGGCACCTGTGGCTCAGCGAGTAGGGCGCGGGCCCAATACACTGAGGGTGAAGGGTTCAAGCCCGGCCCTGGCTGAACTGCAAAAAAAAAAAAAAAAAAAGTAGCCGGGCATTGTGGCGGGCGCCTGTAGTCCCAGCTACTCAGGAGGCTGAGGCAAGAGAATCACCTAAGCCAAGGAGTTGGAGGTTGCTGTGAGCTGTGATGCTACGGCACTCTACCAAAGACAATAAAGTGAAACTCTGTCTCTTAAAAAATATATATATAATATTTTAATTGCTCTAAAAGGTGATTGCCTAAAATAAAATGAGTATCCACAGATGTTATATTTATAGCCTGTGTTAAAGCTAAACTATATTACAGTATTGCTGTCAACCAAGGAGTAGAGAAAAAGAGAAAATGGGTATCATCTGTTAATATGGTTATTATTCTACACATAAAATTATACAATGTTGTTAAAAGTAAACTGCGAGAGTTCGAAGATTTATATTATAAACCCTATGGTAACTTACAAAAGGATTTTAAAAATAGATATTAAATAATAAGCCAATATTGAAAATAAAATAGAATATAAAACTACTCAGTTCAAAACTTCTGCTTTCAGGAAAATTAAGTATGTGTGTGTGTGTGTGTCTGTATATATATATATATATATATAGTATATATATATATATATATATATGTATAATATATATATATATATATTATATATATATATATTATATATATTTCCCTATTTCTACTAGTAAGTACAATTAAAAATTGTGAATATCATATATAAAACAAGTTTAAGAAGACTGAAAAGTAGAAAGAAGATGGTAACTTCTCTACTCTACCCAAGCACTACAGAAAATCTATGGTCTACTCCTGTACCCATGGCGCTAAGGTCAAGTGGAAAGATTATGCTTTCACACTTACGAGATTGTCAGATGTGTTCCAAAACTTCACGAGGGATGTGTGAGAGAAGGATCAGTTGGTAGCAAGGACCTCATAGGTACTGAGCACTGAGAAACTCACTTCAGTGTCAGTACCATGTGAGAGGCTAAGACTTTATTCACATTGGGCAGAAACAAAGGTCACACTTCTATCAAGTGGAATGTTGTCAAGGGAGGCCTAGAGAAGAGTCAGGGTTTTCATCATCACCCAGCATTAATAAGGCCAAACCAACACAGTGCCAGTAAACACATCATGGGGAGCCAGTACTCCCACCACCACTCAGCAATGATGAGAACACCTCCCCTTCCGGCTGTCCAACATGTCCAAGCAGAGAACCCTTCTTTCTGTCAGCAATAAGGTGGCATAATACTTTCCCTTGCCAGAATGGTGTCAGAATAAGTCTGCTAAAATAAAAGGTATAAATAAAATCCAAACTTTCATGGCATAATACAAAATGAGCGACATTCAATGGAAACTCCTTCATCATACTAAGAACTGACAAGATATCAAACTGAATGAAAAGACAAAAGATACAAAACCGAATTTGTAGAGATTTTAGTATCACATGACAAAAATATTGAAGCAAATATAATACAAATGCTTTAATGGAAATTATAAACATAGCTGAAGCAAATTAAAAAAATTAGAAAGTGTCAGTTAAAAAAATTAAAAATCTCATTTAAGCATAGAAAATACAAAAGGGAACCAGATGGAAATTTTAATACTAAAAAATACAGTAACCTAAATAAAAAACTCAGATGGTGTACATAGCAGCAGAATGGAGGAGCAGAGGAATGAATCAGTGAACTGGAAAATGAAATAATAGAAACGAACAAATGTAGAAAAAAGACAAAAATAACTAGAGAAAAATACAACAGTGCCTGACATGGCTTTAAATATATGTAAATTCAGCATTTACATTATAAATGGACGAGGGTAATGAGACATGAAAAATGTAGGGTTTTATATTTAACTCAAACTAGTAGGATGAAGATAGCAGTATACTGTGATAAGTTATGTGCATATAATATCTACATCAAGTATTACAAAAGCTATAAAAAAGATATATCAAAAAACACTATAAGTTACATGTCTTGAGTTGTTTTAAGAAAAAAAAATCCAGTATAAGCAAATCTAATTGAAATTCAAAAAATATTGAAGGAACTGACAGGAAGTTACCTGTACCTGTTACAAATAACTGATTGATAGAAAGAAAACAATGAAACAAAACACAGAAGAAATATAAAACAAAAGTACATTGAATATGATTTCTTTGTTGAACAACACATTCTTTTCAAGTGGTGACAGAAAATTTACCAAAACAGAAAATATCCTGAGCAATAAAACAAATAATTAGAACAAAAAATTAAATGATATAGAGTATGTTCCTAGACACCATGAGATTAAACTAGAAATTAATAAAACTAATAGGGAAATGTAGAGATACTTAGAAACTAAAAACAACCAAACAAAAACAAAACACTTCTAAATAATCGTGAGGTCCAAGAGACAATCTAAATGAATATCCAAAAGTACATGGAATTGAATGAAAATGTAAAATACACCACCGATGGTACATAGTTAAAGCAGTGCTGAAAATAAAATGATAAATATGTGTATATATTAGAAAAGTGAAAAAAGATTAAATTGATGATCTTATCTCTCCTCTCAAGATTTTAGAAAAAGAAGGACCAAAATAAAAAATACAAGCAGGAGAAAGGAAATTATAAACACCAGAAATCAATAAAATTGAAATACAAGATAAACGGGAAAAGTTCAATGAAATAGAAAGCAAGTTGTAAAAGGATGTGTAGAGTATGATGTCATATGCTTAGAAATAAAAGTATATATATTATCTGTTGTAAGTATATAACTACATATATTATAAAAGTATGAAAATATTTATGGAGATGATATGTATTTCAGAACAGTGGTTAATGTCTGAGGAAGAAGGGAGGGAAAGAGATAGGGAGGAATACATAAGGAACTTCAACTGTATTTTTATTGCTTTATTTAAGATGATGTGAAGCACAAGGTCCGTATATATTTATTATACTATTCTCCAACTTTTTCTGTATGTTTGAGGTATTTTGAAATAAAACTATTAGATTAAAAAAAAAATAGAAAGTGGTTCTCTGAAAATAATAGTAAAATGGATGAACCGTTAGTAAGGCTGACAAAGAAAAAAAGAGAGAAGACACAATAACCAATATTAAAAATAATGTACATTATATCATTATAGACACTGTAGAAATCAAAAGATTTATAAGGAAATACTATAAATAATTCTACAGACATAAATTTAACAGCATAGATGAGGTAGACCAATTCCCCTAAAGACAAAAACTAGCACTACTCAAGCAATGTGAACTAAATCACCTACGTAACCCTACAGCTATTAAAGATAGAAAGTAAGTACAGATATGGCAGACCTGAACAATGCTGTCAATCAACTGCCTCTAATTGGCAGTTCACAGAACATTACACCAAACAACAGCAAAATACAATTTTTTTTCATGTGAATATGAGACATTCCATTCAATAGTACTTATTCTGAGACTAAAAGTTAAATATACATACACACATATAATGTGTATATACATAGATATATATCTGTATACATAGATATACACATTATGTATATAACATTTTATATATATATATATATACATACATAAAATTATGAAAATAAAACCATTTTGACTCATCATAAATAACATGTGAGTTGTATTAACATGACCCAATGGTTAAAAATCTTGGGAAAATTAATCAGTGAAAAATTTAAGATTCAATATTCTCAATATCATTTTTTCTACAGGCCTTGCAGATTTTTTTTTGATTTAAATAAATGTATATAAAATACAGCTCTTCAAATATTTGTATTAAAGTTATATATTTAAGTAGTTTTAGCCAAAATCTTACATTTTATAAAATAAAGCTGATTCTAGACACAGGAAATAAAATATCACAGAAATGAGTTGGGGATTGTTAGCACTACTCCTAAAGAGTTCCACTGTCAACTAAACAAAAGCAAAGTAAAACAATAAGCAACAATAGCAACCACCCCGCATGGTCATCTCCCCATTCTTATGAGAGATATTTCAACATTAATAATTTTATGGTAACTGCATTGAAGAATAATGTTAGAATAGGGACATGCAATTTGGGGTTGGTAGTATTCCATTAGAATGACCAGTGCACTTAAACTGTCATAAACTGTAGTCACTTAGCAGATTAAGGAAAGAAAAGCTAATCATAAGTGATAGAGGTTGAAATAATGCATTCAGTGGATAGGTTGGCCATCTAACGGACATATTCAGAAAACAAACGAGTAAGTTGAGAGATCAATTTAAAGAACTCACCCACCAGTTTGCAGGAAGGAGTAAAGAAATATAATGAGCAGAATAGGTATTGAGTCATCAACATTGGCATAATTGAGTGCTAGGATTAGTAATAATTAAGCAGTGAGGAGAAAATACCTGAATAAATAGTACTTGATTAATTTCCTGAAATGGAAAAAATTCTTCCAAATGTAAAAATTTACTTAATGCCAAATAAGATAACTGTTGTGTATGGTGAGGTGCCATAGTGAAAAACTATAAGAAAGTTTTAATTCATCAAAGACAGATAAAGCAGATCCCCTACTGAGGAACAAAATTCAGCAGCCCTGTACTACTGACTTTGGCAGAGAACTGAATGAACGTAGTAAGGTCAGCAAATCATATTTGTAAGTGCCTCATGTACATATCCCTCTTTTGTTTGATTTGCACTTTTATTTAGAGGCAAAACATTTAGATTTGAGGAAACCACTAGCATTGTGATAAGTTAAAAAACAGTAATTGTTATATGATATCAGTTCTAATCTCAGCCCTGTCTAGTGTTAGGTTTTATGACAGAGTAAAATCCCTTTGAATTTGTGACTGCAGAGGTACTTAAGATGGGAACAGGGATGACCAAAGAACAGATGTGGTGTGGAGGGAAATGTACTGAGTTCAGTATACATAAATGCTATATATACATGCTGTGGATAATTATACAGGGCGGCCATAAAGTTCATGTGCAATTTTAAGTTGCTCTATTCTAAACTGCACATGAACTTTATGGCCACTCTTTATAATAATGTAGTTTGGGATAAAAATTCTATAAGACTCATCCCAGTTATGGTTATCCCTTCTGTTTCAAATAGAATGAAGCAATAGAAAACTGAAATTTATAAATTTATAAATTTATAAAACTGTAAACCTAGAAATAACATAGATTAAAACAGTTTCTTACAATGTTATAAATGAGCTGACCATTTAGCAGAGAATACGTTAAGGTAGGAATCCAGGCAGATTAGGATGCTGGAGCAATCCTTCCCTTTGAGATGATGTGCTGAAATTGAAGACCACAGGGCTTAGACTATAAGGGCTCAGAATTTGCAGAGGAACAGAGTTTAGCTGATGGTTTAGTCAAACTATAAGTGCAATAGAAAAAAACCTACCTTTAGTGCAGTTGACTCTAAAATATAGGACCCTCCATGCAAAGATGCCAGGAAAGAAATGAGAAAAGTGGATGCCACAGCAGTCCAGTAACCTTCCCGATAGCCCCACTCCACAGCTCCAACACTGCTTCCCAGTTCCATAACCCCACCCCACAGCTTCCATGTACTGCCTAGTGTGACCCACTCCTGCAATCCAGCATATCACCATGGACACATAAGACATGTGCTGCCACTGAACCTGGAACTGGGTGGAGTGAATGTTCACAGTGCTGACACCCATAAGGCCTGCATACTTCACCTTGTTGCCAATGCCATCACCCTGAGGAGGCCTGGGCAGAGCATCTACCATGATGCTTGTCCTTGCACAAAGAAACTCACCCTGCCCACTACCCAAGGTCCCAACATGGCCGGGGGAACAACTTATCATTTTGCATGAAGATCCTCCAGCAGCAGCTTGAACTGTGACAGTAATAGGGGACAGAACAATATAGAACAGCTGCATTATGGGCCTCAGTGCATCTGCCTCTTGCCTGCCAGGTCGAACTTCCAGGGTGGGACTTAGAAGCACCCTTCAGTGACCTCTTCTTTTTCTCAATAAGCAGGATTGTTCCCAGCAAAGGAGAACAGGTGTACTGCAAACCTATCTGACATGAACTGAGAGGTTTCAGATCATAAGAAAACAGCAAAAGAACCCTGGCAACATGGAATGCTAGTTTGACAGCCTCAAAAGATCACAGTAGATCCACAGAAATAAACCCTAATTGGATTTAGTCAAAATGTTAAAAATACATGTCAGAACATGTATGGCAAACAAGATGAATGGGACTGGACTGCGGTGGTTGTCCCTGGGAAAGCCTTGCTCAAGTGGTTGCTACGGGGTGTTTCAGGTAGTGTCATCAGTGCCTGATATGTCCGAATCCTACGTGGGAAGGGAAGTGCTCACCTCCCAGTCACAGGACATGTTACAGCATCCACTTTTCTCATTTCTTTCCTGGCAGAGATGGTTGCAGCAAGGCGGAGTCCTGTGTGAACCAGGTATAGCTGAGACCTCAGAATAGCCCAGGAATAAAAGCTAGTGGGTCCATGCTACGTCCTCTCTCTACTGCAATGTTACCATGGCTTCAAATTAGCTCCTTGATCAATCCAGGGTCTGTAGCAGTGATGGAGGCCCCTTCACAGCATGGGTTACCATGTTTTCAGAGGGAGCTGAGGGACTTCTCATAAAGTCCCAGTGGCCTCTCCTCCTGGCCTTCCCACACATGGACTGCTTCCTCAGGCACTTTCTGATCCTGCTGAGTGGATTACCCCATGTCCCACTCCTACACTCTGAAGGTCTCTCGTTGCTTCTCTGATGATTTAAAATGCTTTTCCCAAGAATGTACATCCATACCTGGGCATCTTCCCGTATTTTTCAGTTATATCCTTGAGATAAGCAAGTGGGGACTGATTCTTTCTACCATGCAGGCTCCCTATCTGATCCCCTGTCATTTAACAATTAATTCTCATCAGAAGCTATACATAAGTAGAATGCTATATTCACAGTGCTGAATAAAAAGTAGTGTCAAACAAGGAGTCTATGCCCAAGTTCATTAAGAAGAGCAAGTGAGATTTATCCCAGGGCAGGCAAGAAAAGGTTAAAATGCCTAAATCAATAAGCGTTATGTATTACATCAACAGAATATAGAAAAAAAATGTGATCATCTCAGTAGATGATCACATGAAACTCTAAGAAAAAAAATAGTTGAAGATGTTAACAACACACCTTGCTCATGGCTGGGAAGAATCAACATTGTTAAAATGTTCATACTACCCAAAGCAATATATAATTTTAATGCAATCCCATTAAACCCATTAAAGCTCCACTATCACACTTTGAAAATCTCAAAAACATAATACCATGTTCATGGCTGGGAAGAATCAACATTGTTAAAATGTCTATCCTACCCAAAGCAATATACAATTTTAATGCAATCCCTATTAATGCTCCACTGTCATATTTTAAAGATCTTGAAAAAATACTTTGTTTTATATGGAATCAGAAAAAACCTTGAATAGCCAAGACATTACTCAGAAATAAAAACAAAGGAGGAGGAATCACACTACCAGAACTCAGACTATACTATAAATCGATAGTGATCAAAACATCATGGTACTGGCACAAAAACAGACAGGTAGGTGTATGGAACAGAATAGAGAACCAAGAGATTAACTCAGCTAATTACCGTTATTTGATCTTTGACAAGCCAATTAAAAACATTCAGTGGGGAAAAGATTTCCTAGTTAACAAATGGTCCTATCTGGATTTGACTGCACATCCTGTTCTTAATCTTGGTTGTGTCTCTTCTGTTTCAATGTGTGCTCGTAATGTGTGAAATATGGCGTGAGTGTTCAGCTATGAAAAAAAATTAAAAAATTAAAAGTTATAAGTAGTGGAAAAGTTTGAATTTCTATTTGGAATTTGGAGAATCTGAAATATGGGTCTGTATTTTTAAAATAAACCCCATATGGACATAAACATTCTCTTGAAGATAATTTTTCATTATAGAAGTAAATTCAACAAACCAATGGGAATTATTTAAAAAGTTAGTTGAGAGGCTGTTAGGCTGAGATGGCCCTGACATCTGTGGTTCTTACATGAACAAACTGATGCCCAGGCTAATGTAAACATTGAAAAAAATGTAAACTTAACCAATCAGTAACCACTAAAGTAATTTCCAATTGGGGACATTCCACTTTAGCGAATTAGTTATATTTACTTTGTTTTGCTTCTGCCAACAAATTCTAAATGTTTTCCCCTTGTACTCCCTCATGAAGCCTGACCACTTGTGGTCTAGAGTTGCCCCATTCATGAATCCCTGTCTTTTCAAATAAACCCTTTAAAGTTTTTTTTTTTTTTTATTGAATCATAGCTGTGTACAATAATTCAATCATGGGGTACAGTGTGCGGGCTTGACATACAATCGGAGATATTTTCATCCACCTGGTTAACATACTATTCATGAGATTTTCTCATTTACTATGTGAAAATATTT
>CAUYRH010102726.1:0-10927 GCA_963574655.1 Perodicticus potto | reverse complement strand
TAATCACTGAGCTATGGGCCCCCAAGCCAGGCAAGCATTTTCTAAGTCATAAAAGAGACCTCAGAGGGGTTCGGCGCCTGTGGCTCAACAGGCTAAGGCGCCAGCCACATACACCTGAGCTAGCGGGTTCGAATCCAGCCGGGGCCGCCAAACAACGACGGCTGCAACCAAAAAATGGCCAGGCGTTGTGGCAGGCGCCTATAGTCCCAGCTACTTGGGAGGCGGAGGCAAGAGACTCGCTTGAGCCCAGGAATTGGAGGTTGCTGTGAGCTGTGATGCCACAGCAGTCTATCCAGGGTGACAGCTTGAGGCTCTGTCTCAAAAAAAAAAAAAAAAAAGAGACCTCAGAGGGTGGCACCTGTGGCTCAAAGGAGTAGGATGCCAGCCCCATATACCGGAGGTGGCGGGTTCAAACCCGGCCCCAGTGAAAAACTGCAAAAAACAAACAAAAAAAAAAAAAATAGAGAGAGACCTCAGAGTACCCCTGAAAGGCAGTTATGATACAATTGTGGGGAAGCAGCCAACCAAGCTCTGCTGCTCTGCCCTAGCTCACTGCTAGAGGGGGAATAGTGGCCCTGGTACCCCACCTCTGCCTCAGGCAGGCGCAGAGCAAAACTCCACCCTGGAGTGCTAGCCCCTTCATTCTGGATAGCTACAGAGGGCTGATGACAGCTGTAGCTTAGTGCCATGATCAAGAGCAGACTCTGGAGCCAGATTGTTTAACTTTGGATTTGGCTCTGCCTTACTTGCAGAGTAGGTAGCAGCTACCTTATAGCGCTTGTTGTGTTAAATGAGTTGGTACATACAAAACACTTAGCACAGTGTCTGGCAGTACTAAGTACTGCTAATACACAGTACTCCCTGACTCTATGTCAGCAGTGATGGACCACCTTCCCACCACCCAAGGTTCTTGAGCATCCTGATTCTTTTGTTTTGATCAGTTTCCACCTTGGAATTGGGAGTATAACTTTATTTTCAGAGGGTAAAACTGGTCCAAAGGTAGGAAGTCATAATGGGGGATTTCTTTTTTTTTTTTTTTTTTTTTTAAGAGACAGAGTCTCACTTTATCGCCTTCCGTGGAGTACCATGGCATCACAGCTCACAGCAACAGCAAACTCTTGGGCTTAGACCATTCTCTTGCCGCAGCCTCCCAAGTAGCTGGGACTATAGGCACCCACCACAATGCCTAGCTATGTTTTGTTGTAGTTTGGACAGTGCCGGGTTCGAACCCGCCACCTTCTGTACATGGGGCCAGGGCCCTACTCACTGAGTCACAGGCGCTGCCCAATAATGGGGGATTTCAAGCATCTCAGCAGGCTTTTGGAAGTCTTTTGGGAACAGGGGCTCTCCTGAGAATAGTAACTTTACCCAGGTAAGTGCCTTCTTATTGTGCTTGCTTCTGGAGTCTGAAGGAAGATGGGGGGCTAATGTCAGCATCCCAATCTGGGGGAGATGGAGGAGGTCCCAAAGCTGCTTTTGCCTTATTCCCCCTCCACATTCATTCTAGCCCCCACACCTCTCCCTCTCAGGACTCAGGTGACTTGGCCTATCTGCTAGGAAAGTAATTGAATTTCATGCAAGATTAATGGCTCTTGTCCTCAAATGGCACTGCTCACTGGGTCTGCAGTGCAAACCCCATTTCCCATCTGTAGGGCCAGAGCCAGTCCTGGAGGAGAGGTGATGAGAGGCTTGACAGGTGGTAAGCCTCCTGGGTCCTGTCCTGACTGGCTCCAGGAGAAAAGCAATGACTGGAAGTGAGACACGGTGAAAAGGTTGGACTGGGCTGAGAGAGAACTGAGATGGGAGCTGGAGTCAAAGCATCGCCTCAGGGCCTTGGGACTCAGTCTAACAGAAAGACACCTGGCTTGGGTAGGGACTCCAATAAGGCAGAGCCATTTCTCCCTCTCTCAGGCCATATTCGCCTCCAGGCATCATTGTCTCACACTGATAAAATTTACCAAGAGCCCTGACACCCATAATCCAACTCAGCTCTCAGGAAAGCCCTGTAAAGTGGTAACTGCTCTTATGTCCATGAAAACAATATCAGAGAAGTTGTGACTCATGCATTCTTTCAGCAAACATTTATTAAGTGCTTGCTGTATGCCAGGAAATAAATCCAGCTTTCCTGATTCAAGGCCAATGTTCTTCCCACATATTTGCTTCAATATGTTGATCCTTGCTTTCCTCTCCTCCTAAAAGTGCCTTCCAAACACTCTTCTTCTGTTGCGGTTTGGAAATGCCTAAAAATTCCTTTAAACCCCTCTCTCCAAGAAGCAGAGCCTAATTCCCTTCCCCTTGAATGTGATTTGGGCTCCCTTCCAACTAATAGGATAATAGAAAGCAGAACAGAAGCATGTGATTTCAAAGGTGGCTGGTCAGTAAAAGGCACTGCGGCTTCCTGCTTCTTTCATTTCTCTTTCTCTCTCATCACTTGCTCTAGGGGAAGCTGGCTGCTAGGTCACAATCAGACCAGCCAAGGAACTGAGGCCTCTGACCAGCAGACAGGTAAGCTTGGGAACAGATCCTCCAGGTCCAGACAGCAACCTCAGGAGAGACCTAGAGGTAGATGGGCCTCTTTAAGCTATTCTTGGATTTCTGACATTCAGAAATTGTGTGAGATAAATGTTTGTTGTTTTAAGCTGCTGACTTGTGGGGTAATTTTTATGCAACAATAGATAACCAAGCAACACATCTTCCTCTCCTCCCAGAGCCAACCCATACCTTTACTGAGTAGCGAGTCATTCAAAAGTTTCTTTTTTCTTTTTATTTACTTTTTATTTTTATTTATTTATTTATTTATTTTGAGTCAGAGCCTCAAGCTGTCACCCTGAATAGAGTACTGTGGCATCACAGCTCACAGCAACCTCCAATTCCTGGGCTCAAGCGAGTCTCCTGCCTCCGCCTCCCAAGTAGCTGGGACTACAGGCGCCCGCCACAACGCCTGACCATTTTTTTGGTTGCAGCCGTCATTGTTGTTTGGCGGCCCGGGCTGGATTCGAACCTGCCAGCTCAGGTGTACGTGGCTGGCGCCTTAGCTGCTTGAGCCACAGGCGCCGAGCCTCTTTTTATTTACTTATGTATTTATTTGAGATAGAGTCTCATTCTATTGCCCAGGCTAGAGTACCTTGGTGTCAGCTTACCTCACAGCAACCTCAAACATTCAAGCGATCCTCCTGCCTCAGCCTCCTAAACAACTGGGACTACGGGCACCTGCCATAACACCCAGCTAATTTTTCCATTTTTAGTAGAGATTGTCTCACTTTGCTCAGGCTGGTCTCAAACTCCTGAGCTCAAGGGATCCTCCTGCCTCAGCATCCCGGAGTACTAGGACTACAGATATGAGTCATCCTAAAAGTTTCGTTTTCTCTTCTAGTCAGCTGAGATAGCAAAGTGAGTCAGAGTGCCTGGGTTCAAATATCTGTAGTCACTGCTTTTGCGCTATGAAACATAGGGAAAGTTACTTAGCCTTCCTGGGCCTCAGTTTTCATATCTGTAAAATGATGATACCGTTTTTGGAAGGGAAGATGATGTGGAGATTAAATGAGAAAATAGACCTGGCCCAATGCACTTGCTGAGTGCCTGATAAATCAGTTTCCTCTGGCCTCCCTAACTTCCTGAGCCCTGACTCCACTGGGATGGCACTGGGACCAAGGGCTTGAGGAGCTTTTCATCCTCTTCTTGCCATAGGAGACAGAAGAGACAGCTACACCAGGCATCTCCCTCCAGACTGGGGGTGAAATACTTGTATACCCCAAGTAGGCTGTGCTGCTGGGAAGGTCTCAAAGAACCTTTACAGAGCAGGAGCTGGGACCTCACTGGCTAGGTGAGCTCTAGCCTAGCTACCCCGAAAGCCTATGAATCTAATCTTCCACTCACCAATTTTTCATGGATTAGGAAAACTGTTTCCAAGGCTTCCTTCATTTTTTTTTTTTCCTTTTCACCGGGGTTCTTTCCCCTAATCTTCCTTTTTAAATTTTTAAAATTTATTTTAATTGCAAATAATAAGTAAAAATCATAACAGCCAACATGACCTCAGAACTTAGCAGCCAAGGTTCTAAGACTGTTATGTGCCTCACAACCATTCTATGAGGCGGATTACTATAATTAGCTACATTTTACAGGTGACAAAGCCAAAGCAAAGGGGTTAAGGAAATTGTCTAAGGTCACACAGAAGCAAAAAGAAGCTAATGAAGCTTAGCCTTCAGGGTCAGTACTCATTTACACCGGCTATTGGAAGACTTTGTACTCGTATCCATTTTTAGTAGTCCTTTTCTTACAGAAGGCAATAAAAACTGGATGCAGTCACAGAAGGAACATGTCAGTGCGCTGTTTTCTTGCAGATATTTAAAAAATACATTTACATCACAAACGCATGCATAAATAGATCGCTTAAAAAATACTCGGAGTCCTATTGTGTGTATGGGTGGCACCCAGCTGTTAACACATCTTGACTGTCCTTCCGCATTTCTAATCACTGAGGGGTATGCACCACAGATGCACACGTTTATTTACCTACCTTTCTCGAGTTGAGCCCTCCACGTCCCTCCACCTCCAGCTCTGCTTCCTCCCCCATTCGGCAGTTTTCTCCTTTCGCCCTGCCCCCACCCTGTTTCCCTTCTCTCACGGCTGCTTCCCCTCTAGCCTCACTCCTCGTCCACATCCTATTCCTTTCTGCCTCCCCGTTTCTCCTCTCTCCCTGCCGCCCCACCCCGTTTGTCCCCTTGGTGCCCCTCTCTTCCACCCCCGCTTTCTGCAGGCCTGCTGCGTTACCCTACCTCAGTCCCCCTGTCCTTCCGTGCCCTTCTCTGCACCCTCCCACCCCTCCTCGCCCCTCGGCGGCTGGGACGGAGCGCGCAGTCAGCGGGCTACGACGCGCGCTGACAGTGTAATGAATGGCTTCAGCTGTAATTAGCGACCCCGCGGCTAATCACTATGTACATTTACATTTTAAGTGCTGCAGAGGGAGCGGGAGAAGGGGAGGGGACCTGCAGGAGAGGATGTGGGCCCTTTTCGCGTTCTCCCTTTTCAGACGAGGAGCTAAATGAACCGCCAGTCTTCTACAGCAGACCATAGCGGAGGTTGATGGGGCAACGGCGCCCTCGAGGGCCAGCCTGTGCGGGCGCCGAATCGCGGCATCCTCACCCAACAAAACCCTGAAGCTCCCAGGCCCTTCCTCCAAATTACAGATCGTAGCCGAATAATCCCTTCCAAGTCAGTGTTCTGCACGGGATTGCCTATGCTCCGAGGCCGAAAGCTCGCTCTTCGCCCCTACCAGACGATTCCAACGAAGCTTCCAGCCTTTCGGGAGCTGTTTCTCCAGCCTAGCCCCAAACTGGCGTCCTTTAAGTCCCATCACGGCTGGTGTCACAGAGCCCACGGCTCCCCACAGCAGGCCACGCGCCGCAGGCGGTCTTTGAGTCTGCCCCGGGCCTGAGGTGTCTCCAGCACCTAAGGCTGTTCTTCAAGTCGACCGTTGGGGCGGGACCCAAGTCCCCAGTTCAGAGCAAACCCCGAGGAGTGGAAAATGCGGAAAATCCTGGGTTCTGAATAGCAGGGGCCAATAGCAGCTGTCACAGGGGTGGGAAAGGAGCGCCCAGCAGCCCTGTCTCAAACTGGATCCCGCAACCCCAGGCTTCCCCGCTCGCCCCAGCTCGCTGCGCCCTTCTCTGTCACACCCCGTCACAAATAGCCGACCCGGACTAGATCTGCCCCAATCCCTCAGTTCTGTGTGTGTGTGGTTTTTGACCGGAGCTGGGTTTGAACCCGCCATCTCCAGCATATGGGGCCGGCGCCTTACTCCTTTGAGCCACAGGTGCCGCCCGCTCAGTCCTGACTGTGCGTGACGGGCGCGAAAGGCTGAAGGGCCTCTAGGGCGGTTTTAGGGAGAGTCGGGCTCCTTCTCTAGCCGCCTCCCTTTCTTCAGCCTTCAACCCCAACCTCACCTCTTTCGCTACTGCTCCTCTCATCCAGCCGGAGACCCCGGACTATTCACGGTCCTGTGGAGTTTCCCAAGAGGGGCTTCCGGTAGCTTGCCCCCAAGGCTTCAACTCCTCCCCTTCCTCCCCTCTTTTAAAACCGGCCTTCAAGCTGGGCGCCCGTGACTCAAGCAGCTAAGGCGCCAGTCAAATACACCTGAGCTGGCGGGTTCGAATCCAGCCCGGCCCGCCAAAACGACAATGACAGCTGCAAAAAAAAAAAAAAAAAAATAGCCGGGCGTTATGGTGGGCGCCTGTAGTCCGAGCAACCTGGGAGGCAGGAGAATCGCTTGAGTCCAGGAGTTTGAGGTTGCTGTGAGCTGTGATGCTACGGCATTCTACCCAGGGCAACAGCTTGAGGCTGTCTCAAAAACAAACAAACAACAACAAAAAAACTGGCCTTCACCTTCACCCGTTTTGAAAAACGACCCCATTGGATTTCAAGGGGCCAAGGTTCACTGACAGTGAATTCCACGTGGGGGTGGGGGGACCCACGTCAGTAGGGAGCCCTGCCTGGCTTACCTAAGCAGGCAGCTCTAACAGCGGACTTTGAGGCCTGGGTGGAGGGAGCATAACGCCTCTGGATAAGAGGTCTTGAGCATGAGCTTCCCATTCGCCTCGGGGGAATAGCTTGGCCAAAGACTCACTCCCCTCGTCCCAGGGACGTAAGGGGGTCCGGGAACCTAGAGCTTCGGACAGGCGTGTCAAGGCTGAAACCCGGGTCTCTGGAGCCCCCCGAGAACCACGCCGCGACGGTGTCGTCCATGAGAAGCGCAGAGTGGAGCTGCAGCCAGCGCCTTCCGCACTCTGCTGACCGTGCACTGGATGTCCTTGAGGCTGGAATACTCGGGAGCGAAACGGGGGTAAGGTAGAGGGGATGTTTTCCTAGCGGGAGGGAGAGTGAAGCCCCCAGCAAGCCTCTCAGGAATCTCTCCCTGGGAGGGGACCAGAGCAGCCTTCATTTAGAACAGGGAAGGGCTCGGGGAACTGGCTTGACACGGCGTTTGCACCCCAAGCGTAGTTTTTGTTTAAGTTGCCCGCTTATGAGGTTGGCTCGGGGAAGGCTGAGGCGATTGTAGTGGAATTTTACCTTCCAAGCCACCCCCTAGCAGTACCAATGCGCCTAGCCGCGAGCAAGGCTTCCACGCTGGAGCAGCGGAAGTCTGAGACTCCACACCAAAGGCGGGAGAGCCGGGGACGGGGGCGGGCCAGGCCGAGTTGTGGGCGGGGTCTGACGGTAGGGGCGGGGCCTTCGGGCTCCCAGGCGGGGCCTCAGTTAACTGCGCTGAGCACCGCGCGCCGAGAGCGCGGAGTAGAGCAGCACCCACTCGGGAGAAGTAGAGCTGAGATCGCGCCGTCCCAACCCGCCCACCAGCGTCCACGCCTTTCCAGCACCCTTACCCCTGCTGATCCTTGCAGGGCGCCACCGGCGGCCATGCAGCCCCAGGGTTGAGGCGGTCCCATGGCAAAGCTGGCGGTCCCGGCGACTACGGCGCATGGAGAACTTCCGTAAGGTGCGCTCGGAGGAGGCGCCGGCGGGGGGCGGGGCCGAGGGGGGCGGCCCGGGCTCCGGCCCCTTTGCGGACCTGGCGCCGGGTGCCGTGCACATGCGGGTCAAGGAGGGCAGCAAGATCCGGAACCTGATGGCCTTCGCCACAGCCAGCATGGCGCAGCCAGCCACGCGCGCCATCGTCTTCAGCGGCTGTGGCCGGGCCACCACCAAAACCGTCACGTGCGCCGAGATCCTCAAGCGCCGCCTGGCGGGCCTGCACCAGGTCACGCGGCTGCGCTACCGGAGCGTGCGCGAGGTGTGGCAGAGCCTCCCGCCTGGGTCCACACCGGGTCAGACTACTAGCGAGCCGGCCGCCAGTCTCAGTGTACTTAAGAACGTGCCTGGGCTTGCCATACTACTTTCCAAGGATGCACTGGATCCACGACAACCTGGCTACCAGCCGCCAAATCCCCATACCAGTCCCTCTTCCCCGTCAACCGCGCCAACGTCCAAGAGGAGCCTAGGGGAGCCTGGAGCTGGAGAAGGCTCTGCGAAGCGGTCGCAGCCTGAACCAGGAGCTGCGGACGAGGACCACTGAGAACCCCAGACTCCAGTCTTGGGATCACCTGGACGGACAGTATCTGACTCCTGGCATCTCCACCTTCAGACGCACCTTCAGCCTTTCATGAGTTGGTCCTCTGGAGCCCACAACCTGGACATAGCTCCTCAGACAGGTAGCATGAACCCCCAAGGTGACAAGAGAAGGGCCCCAGGGTCCCCTACTACATGAGAAAGCTTAGTGGGATGGGGACCCCCTACAGCTATGTTGCCTGAAGATGTGGGACTCCACCTTCACCTATTTTGGGCTATACTGGAAACTTTTCAGGAAGGGGAGGGTGGGCAACCTGTACTATTTGAACCTTATTTGGAACCCTCAAGGGTTAAGGACACTCACCCTCCCCTAATTTGGCCTGGATCATGAAGGGGACCTGGATCCAGAAAGTCTGGGAGAGCTCTTGGAATCACTCCCACCACAGAGAGGAAGGGGGCAGGGGATAAGAAACTGACTGCCTGAGGGCAGGGGAGTATGAGATGTGGGGGTCCTATTCTGTGTCCTTTCTAGTTTTCCTTCCCCTGCCTCTGAGGAGCATCCTGAGATTTCAGTGGCAGAGGTATCTCTGGGGGCTCCTCCCTTTTAGCATCTCCCTTCCATATGCTGGCTGAGAGGGTGAAACCCAGTACAGAAGTCTCCATGCCATCTCCCCTGAGCCCCACAGCTGGAATCTTGCTTCCAATAAAACAAACACAAAAATGGCTCTGTCTCCAGGTCTTTTCTTCCTAACCACCTGCCTGTGTAGCTCTGGCCTGTCCCCTTTGTCTCAGTCTCCTCCAGCCTTGCATCCTTTGCCTTTTTGGTCTTCAGGGTCAGGCACTGATTGGGCAGCTTCAAAATGGTGCAAGGGGCACACTGCCCAGTCCCTGGCTTCTTACTCCGTCCACCACCGTTCCTGGGTGACCATGGCCTCAGGGGTTTGTGGCCAGAAGGGGGCATATGTCACCCTGTGCATCACCACCAAGGGAAAGAAAGCAGTACTCTTACTTTTCTGGGAGGGGAAAGAAAAGCATTGATGAAGTCTCCTAGAGGTCACTGCCAAGGATGGGAGACCCTGCTGAGGTCCCTAAACCTGCAGCCTGCAGACAATAGACTGAAACGTACCCAGAAGGCTGGCACAAAGTCCCCATCTTCCTGAGTAGGATCTCCCCTT
The DNA here is from genome assembly GCA_963574655.1 of Perodicticus potto. NCBI lineage: Eukaryota > Metazoa > Chordata > Mammalia > Primates > Lorisidae > Perodicticus > Perodicticus potto. The sequence continues at coordinate 1,694 of CAUYRH010102726.1, read as the reverse complement.
CACTGCCCTCTCTGAGAAAGGACAGCACACCCTTGGGAGAGGGGGAGGAGAGAGACTGAGCACAAATCCACTGCTGGAAATTACTATTCAGCAGAGAAGCTGGGACTTGGGCTGTGAATCACTGCAGGCTCCCAGATAAGCTGTTGCCTCCAGCCCTGCACAGCTGTCTGTTGAGAGATAACAGCCTTGTAAGCCTCTCTGCCCAACTCTATGTCAGCTGGGGTGGGGGGTGGGGGTTTAGTGTGCTGGAAGAGCTCTGGCAAGTAAGGGGGGGCTATATAGCCTCAGGATCTCAGAAGCAGGCCCCATTCCATGCCACTCAGCAGGTCCCCTGGAAAGAAAGACATGAGGAAGAATGTAAGTCATTTTGCTGATAGGACCTTGAAACAAATCCTGCTGTTGACAAGAGGTAGGTTTTGCAGCTAATGGGAAGGGCTTTTAAGGGAAGTACCCCTTCCTTCCAATATCTCTGCTTGAGCTTTGGATCAGTGAGCCCTGTCATCTAGACTTTGTCTCTGATTGTCCTTCCAAATTTCCTGTTCTTGATGAGTCCCTGGAGAGGGCTAAGGGGTTTGTGTGTGCTTGTCTGGCCTTTCAGAGGTGGCCCAAGAAGCCTGGAAAGAACATAAACTGTCCTGACAACTAAAATGTGCTGGACTGCTCCTGGGCTCCAGCATTTGAAGTTCTGCATGGTAGAAGATTAAGGGAGATGGGTCTTGGTTCTGGGAAAGGGCCAACTTTCTAAGACCAGTACCATCAGGTTACCAAGACATTCAGGCAGAGATTGCTGGTCTTGTTAGGTAGGTAAGACTGCAGTGCTTTGATGGGTCAGGCAAGTTCCTTTTCAGCCTACAAATTTATCCTGGAGGGGTGGGAAGAAAAAGGCTTCTTGTTTCCACAGCTTCAGGGCAGCGCCGTAGCTCAGCAGCTAGGGTGCTGGCCACATACACCGAGGATGGCGGTTTTGAACCCAGCCCAGGCCAGCTAAAACAATGACAACTGCAACAACAACAACAACAACAAAAATAGCCGGTTGGCTTGGCGCCTGTGGCTCAAGTGGCTGAGGCACCAGCCACATACAGCTGAGCTGGCAGGTTCAAATCCAGCCCAGGCCTGCCAAACAACAATGACGGCTGCAACCAAAAAATAGCCGGGCGTTGTGGTCCCAGCTACTTGGGAGGCAGAGACAGGAGAATCATTTTGAGCCCAGGAGTTGGAGGTTGCTGTGAGCTGTGATGCTACAGCACTCTACCCAGGGTGATAGCTTGTGGCTCTGTCTCAAAGAAAAAAAAAATAGCCGGGTGTTGTGTCGGGCCCCTGTAGACCCAGCTACTTGGGAGGCTGAGGCAAGAGAATCACTTAAACTTAAGAGTTTGAGGTTGCTGTAAGCTGTGACGCTACGGCATTCTACCCAGGGCGACAGCTTGAGACTTTGTCTCAAAAAAAGAAAAGAAAAGAAAGCAGGTCATGAAACGATTTCTTTTCTTTCTTCTTTTTTTTTTTTTTGTAGAGACAGAGTCTCACTTTATCGCCCTCGGTAGAGTGCCGTGGCGTCACACAGCTCACAGCAACCTCCAACTCCTGGGCTTAGGCGATTCACTTGCCTCAGCCTCCCAAGTAGCTGGGACTACAGACACCCGCCGCAATGCCGGGCTAATGAAATGATTTCTTTTCTGCAGCCCCACCCGACCCCA
>CAUYRH010102725.1:0-20490 GCA_963574655.1 Perodicticus potto | reverse complement strand
AGCCTGTGCCTTTTCACTGGGTAATTCAAGACATTAACATTTTTTGAGAGAATTGATAAGGGTGGTGGAATTTTATTTATCTTATTTTGTAAAAGGTCCATTGCTTAGTTTTATTCTTTCTTTTTGCCAATTGGCCAATCTGTGTCTCTTCAGATGGTAATTCAAGCTATTAACATTTATTAAGATAATTGATAAATTTGGTGGAGTACTTTTCTTCTTTTGTGACAGTCCATTGCTTATTTCTATTTTTTTGTGCCATTGTGGAAGCTAGGTTTTGTCCTTTCGTTTCTGTGGGTTTACTTTCTTGGTGGTCCATTATGATGGTCAAGGTGGAAAATAGTTGTAAGTATTTCCTGTAGAGCTGGTCTTGTTGTGGTGAATTACTGAATGTTTCTATATTAGTAAAAGGTTTGATTTCACCATTGATTTTAATCCTTAGTTTAGCAGGATACAGAATTCTTGGTTGAAAGTTATTTCTTTAAGAAGGTTAAAGGTAGCTGACCATTCTCTTCTGACTTAGAAAGTTTCAGCTGAGAAGTCCATTGTGACTCTGATGGGTGTGTCACTGTGGATTCTTTGGTGCTTACTCTTGGCTGCTCGAAGGATTTTCTCTTGCTTCTTGCAAGAAAGAGAAAACACAAGTTCATTATAATGTGCCCTGGAGGTACTCTATTTCTGTCATGGTGTTTGGAGTTTGATATCTCTCTAAAAGGAATGTTTTGGAATCTTTACTCATACTTGGAAAATTTTCATTTATGTTATGTTCCAGTAGGGCTTCCATTCCTTTGGGATACTGTTTTTCACTTTCAGGAATACCTATAATTTATATGTTTGAATGCTTCATGAAGTCCCATAATTCTCTGAGTGAATATTCTGCTTTCTCACTATTCTTTTCTGCCTCTTTAACTACCTGGGTTAGCTCAAGAATCTTATTCTGTAGCTCTGACCTTTCTTCTCCATGGTCTAATTTGTTATTGATACTTTCTACTGCATCTTTACATTCTCTAGTTGACTCCTTTCAGTACTTAAGTCACCCCATATCTTTTCTACATTCTCCATATCTTCATCTGTTTTTTGGTTCTGTTTATCCACTTTCTGATCAATTCCCTTTATGGTTTTTGCCATCCATATTTTAAATTCCCTTCTGTCATTTTCATCAGTTCTTTATAGGTAGAATACAATGTGGTAGGACCTCGTGATTTTGGGGGGAGGTTGCTCTATTCTGATTTTTCATGTTGTCAGGACTTTTCTGTTGGTTCAACCCCATGTTTTCTTCTCATTCCCTTTGATCCCCTACTTTTTTCCTTCTCCTTACCTCCTTCACATTAAATTGCCTTGTCTTAGAGCTTAGATGTTGAAGTGGCCTTTGGTACAAGGCCAAAAGGAAGAGTAAAGAAAAAGACATGAGAAAGAGAGGAAAAAGATAAAGAGGAAAGAAAGAGAAATGGGGTGGAAGGAAATAATTGAAAAAAAATAGAAGAAAAAAAGGAGAATAAGAGAAAAAGATAGTGATAGGAAAAATTATGGTATTGGGTGGGATATTTCAGTCACACCCACAGGTATAGGACTTTGGGGGTCCTGGGCTTGGTGGGTCCCTCAAAGTCAAGAACTCCTTTCCAGCCTCAGGAAAAGTGAGATCCCCCCTTTTCCAAATATAGAAATGAATCAGCAGGATGTGGAAATAGGGACCTACCAATACCTTCTTTCCACAGGCCAAATCTAGAAGGAAACCCAAGACTGAGTTCATTGCTCTCTTTGAGCCAGACCAAAGCCATGACCTGTCAGTCAGACCAATGCTGTGACCATCCCTAGACCTCAAAGAAGAAAAAAAATTTACAAAAAATTGAGAATAGATAAAAAATTAAAAATATAATTGTATAAGATAAAGAAGAAAAAAGAAAAAAAAGATATTTTAGTTGGTGTATGAGAAATTTATGTGGGAAAGATGAGAAAAGTAGAAAAATCTCTACCAAAAGAGAGAAAAAAGTTGAGAAATAAAAAAGGAAAAAGAGTGAAAGAAGTTGAAAACCATAACAAAAATGGAAGAGAGCTTGCTATTGAAAAAATTAAAAATGAAAAAATAAAAATACGTCTAAACCAAAAATAAACTAAACAAAAAGCAACATCAACAAGCAAAAAGGCTCAGTGCCTGTAACCCAGTGATTAGGGCACCAGCCACATATACTGAGGTTGGCAGATTTGAACCTGGCCCAGGCCTGCCAAACAACAATGACAACTGCAACAAAAAGATAGCTGGGTGGGTTGGGTGCCTGTAGTCCCAGCTGCTTTGAAAGCTGGGGCAAGAGAATAGCTTAAGCCCAAGAGTTAGAGACTGTTGTGAGCTGTGATACCATGGCACTACCAAGGATGACGTAATGAGACTCTGGCTCAAGAACAAAACAAAACAAAACAAAACAAAAATACAAGAAAAGAAAAAAAAATAAGAAAAAATAGAAATAAAGAGGCAAAAATGTAAAACAATATGTGGGTATTTGGCAATATATTGCATGTATACCAGATGGTCCTGTGGTAGTAGGAGCTGGAATACATGAGAGATTTACAGTATATGATGGGCGTCGGAAGCCACTCTCTAGTTGCAAATGAGACCAGAGTTTGTCTTCCTGACTTCTTTGCCCTCAATCTGGGCCCATTCCCTTGGTCAGGATTAAGTCTCCATGGGACTGGGGTCCCAAAGCCCTTGCCAGACTTCCCAGGAGGACCATCAGTGTGTCCCCTCACAACAAAGCAGCATTCAGGGAGTGCAGGGGCTGCAAAGCTCACTCCAAAGATGGCCATTCTAGCTCAGTGGGTGTGCCAGAACTGACTGTGCACTAGGACCCCACAGTGTTTCTCTTACACATAGTAGTTTGACTACGCTAACTTTGCTTTGTTCATGCCCTTTCTTTTGATTTTATTTCTTTCCTCAAAACCCCTCTCTCCCTAATGTGCCTGTCAAAATCCTGCCCTTCCTAAAAGGACTGAGTGTTGCTTCTCCATCAAAGCTTTCTCTATCCTCTTAGTCAAAGTGAACACTTCATGCTATAATTTAACATAAAACTCTCTACACCTCTCTTCATGAACTTGTATTTATCCTTGTCTTGTGGTGTTTATGACTTGTTATCTCCCTCTTCTTAAAGTGCATGTGTTTTGCAAGGAAAAACTATCTCATTTCTTTGGGTGTTTATCACATTGATGACATTTGAATGATACTTGAATGAAGGCATGGAAATAACTAAATAACAAATCATTTAAGAGAAATTGGCAACCTGTCCTTCCATAGTACTGGGGTGGGACAGAGAGGTCCTGGATAAGCTTGTAGCTTTGTTTTTGTTTTGTTTTGTTTTTCTTTAGCCCAAAGTAAAAAGTTTGAAAACCTGAAAATATCCATGAATTTGTGTGACTTAACAATCAATTTTGCTTCACTATAAAATGAGGGCAGTAGCAGCTCATTGTCATCCCCCCCAATGTTAAACTAATAACTCAGCTAGAGATATAATGTAGCCATAAAAATACAGACATCAGACAGAATCAAATAAGAATCAACCCGAGAGCCTAAAAGTCATATGATGTCTTTTTTTCCTTTATTTTTTTCTTTTCTTGACAAAGCCACATGTTTAGATAGGGTCCCTCAAGGTATGTTGATGCAGGTGAATGCGAGTCCAGAGGGAGAACTGAACATGAAAATAATATATAATTATTAAATCTATTTTAAAAGAGACTAAATGTTAATGGTTATTTGAAGTTTGTTAATAAATAGAGAGCTATAGTACTGTAGTAAAAAGGTATTTTTAAAGTTCTAAGCAGAAACAGAAATGCAGGAAATGAAGAAGCGGTCTTCATGACGTGGTGGTTAAAGTCACCATGGAATTGCTAACACTGGTGCTGATGCAACAGAAGCTAGCACTATTTTTTTTTTTTTTAAAGAAAAACTGAATTATTTTTTGCTGTATTCTGGGCTCTAGTATTTATAGGAGATAGACACCAGATAAAATAGATATCCAGGAGGGATAAATTAAGTTTTTAAGAAGGTTATCTTGTTAGAATTTGGAGCACTGGTAAAATGTGAATCGCTTACTCTCTGATTTGTAAGCAGTGGCACACTGTGATTAAATAAATACAGAAAACAATCATGTTGGGTTTAGACTATTTTTTTTTTGATGGTTTAAATACCATTGATTTAATAATGGATAATGAATTGTTGCTATCCACTTTTTGTTTTGATTTCTTTTGTTCACTTTGAAGATTTGATTTCTTTTGTTCACTTTGAATATAACATATATTAGAAAGTGAATATAACCTCTAAGTTTGTCTCAACCAAAATTTAGTAGATTGAATATTAGTGCCACTGCTGTAATCTGTTCTAATCTTAAATCTTTGAGAAGGGAAAATAATATTAATGAATTTCTAGATGTTTTCTACTCAAAACTAAATATTGCTGTCATCTACTTAGTGGATAACAGCATTTTACCTTTACATTTAAAAAAATATTTTGGGTTTATATTTTTAAAAAGATTTTTAAACAATCACTGATGACATTTGAAGGCAGAAAAGTACAATGGCCAAGAGTTTGGATAGATCTTGGTTTGACTCTTTTTTTTTTTTTTTGCAGTTTTTGGCCAGGGCTGGGTTTGAACCTGCCACTTCCGGCACATGGAGCCGGCGACCTACTCTTTTGAGCCACAGGCACCACCCTTGGTTTGACTCTTGATTCATTTTCTTTTCTGCCTATAGTTAGGCAGACTCTTTTTAGTCTTCTATACAATGGATTTTGTATGGAATTCTTTTCTTGTAATAGTTAAATGCAATATATTATATCAAAAGCATTTAGTATGGTGTGGGAAGCATGGAACATTCTTAATGAACATTTACCTACTATTAGTAGTGGTGTCATTATGATCATCACCATGTCCTCAATAGGCTTGCACTAATCAAAGCTTAGGATAGACAAAAATTAAGGTGATTTACACTGATGTCATATATTCAGACATATAACTGGGTCCAGCAATAGGGATTATGCAAGTATGACTGGATCATTTTAATGTCCAACTCTTACAAAGTTGTACAAAATTAAATTGCTTGATAACTTCTAAAAAGGTAATCAAATTATGTCTGTAAAGAAGAAAATATCCAGCAGCTACTTTAAGAAATCCAAATCTAATCATGCTCACACTAATCAGGTTGACAGCCCTCCAATGACTTTTCACTGGAGTTTGAATAAAATTGAGGCTCTTTAAAATGCCCTTCAATGCTCTATAGGAGATTCAAGTCTCCCTTGGCCTTGTTTCCTTCCCTTTACTTCTGTCCATTCACTGTATTTATAGACACACTTGTTTTTTATTTGTTTCCTGTTCCTGAACATGCCTAGGGTCACCTCTATTATTCTATTATGTTACCGTTTTATTCCTTTCTTTGCACTATGACTATCCAATGTTATCATATGTGTGCATGTTATTACCTTTTGCTGTTGGCTTTCTTCTGCCTTAGACAATGACACCTTTATAAAACTACTGACATTGACATTATTTGTAAATTTTTGTGTCTTCAGTGCTGAGAACATTGATCGGCACAAGGTAGAGATCAAGTAGTTTATGGATTAATAAATAAATGAAATAAATGAATTGAATACGGTCAATTCATTTGTAGCCTGATTTTGACTCTAACCTTAGAAGATTTTTTTCTAGCAGCACAATTCACATTTGCAACAGCCCAAAGTGCCATCAACCCAAGTGCCCACCAATACATGAATGGATTAATGAAATGTGGTAGATGCATTTCATAAAGTGAAATGGTGATCTAGTGTCTTTTGGTGACAATGTGGATGAATCTGGACACCGTTCTTCTAAGTGAAACATCACAGGAATGGAGAACCAAATACATGTACTCAATACCAGGATGTATCTGACTGATCAACTCTTAAGTGCATACATGGAAATAAATCTCAATGAAAATCAATCTGAGAGAGAGGATGATGGGATGGGTAAATTCACACCTACTGGGTGTGGTACACACTTGGTGAGGGCATTCTTATAACCTTGCCTCAATTTGTGCAGAAAACAAAATATGTAAACAAAACACGTGTATCCCCTAATATTCTGAAATAAAAAACAAAGATATTGTCTCTTTTATTTTTAAGTAACAAAACAGAACTGAAGTCATTATTTGTGGGCAGTAGTTATTTTTCTTTTCTACTATACTATTTTCTACTTATAACTTTCTTTGAAAATGCAAATGAATTGTATGATTACTTCAGGGTAAGACTATTTTTGTATATATTTCTTTATGCTTTTAAACTCAAATACCAAATCTAAAACGTTAATCATGATACCTTTCATGAGGTCAAAATTGTTATGCATGGAGGCCTCAGGACAAGTTCCAAGGTAATTTTTCATAAAACTAATCTCAAAATGGTTTGATAATTCAAGGCTCAGAGTCTATTATGTTTTTCTCTTTAAAATGCTTGTGATTTTTATCCTGGATATAGCTTTTTAGAGCACAGCAGCAGAACGTGCGTTTCCATAAATCAGTCCAGTAGAGGGGATTTCCAAGGTTGCTTTTCTACCTTTTCTACACTGCTGATTTCAGAGGGTCAAAAGATTTCAGGGTTTAACATAGTGATCTCTTGAGAATATGGATTTGTCACCATGACCTAAAGCAAAATAAATCAGTAAGCAAGGACAGAAGAAAAGATTGTCTCTTATTATTCCATAGCAAGAAAGGTCAACAAAATTCAACTCTTTTAGGCAGGCGACTAATATTAGTTGTGAATCCACTAATTTCTGACATTTTATGCCCTGACCTAAAAATGAAAATATTTAACTGATAGAATATTAGTTTTGAGAAATACAATTCTTCATGTGCTCTAAATTGCAATCCCATCTATAAATAGCATTTTCTAACATTAATATTTAAATTAAAGCCAGAGGAAGTATAATTGAAGGTTAATTACTATTCATCTATGAGTTGAAGTATAAAAAATGGAAGAGGAATTTAAATTAGTGAACAAATACCAGAAGTCAGAATAGTATCATACAAAACCATTCGCATTTGCAGAATCAGGGAAGAAGTCTCATAAATATAGTTACCTACTTGATGGAGAAACTTTTGCTTACTGGAATTTAGAAGCAAAGCAGCTAGACTAGGACCTGGGAATTCTGCCTCCTCTATTCATTAGAAAGCCACTTGCTGGATGATATTAGGCCTGGGCTGCAGTACAATGCACATGGGGAAGCTTTACTGTTTATGCAGGGTTGAGGATTGTGACATGAATGAGATGAATAACTGTGGGGATCAGAGCTTTGGGAAGAACATTTATCCCATAGGGCTGCAGTGTGTGTTTATGTTTACTCACCCTAATCTAGCTTATAAGGCCCAGGTGGGAGGAGAAGATCAGGTATTGTCACCTTTTCCATATTAAATGCCTATCCACCATGCCTGTATTTAGAAGTTGCAAAAACAAAACAAAACATATTGTGGAATGAATGAATACAATGATTAAATAAAAACATTCTACTCTGGATTCAGCATTCCACGCATTTCTGCCTAGTCTTCTTTCTTTAATAATGACATTCAGGAGCAAATTATTGAAGGATATGAATTGGCTTTTAATGAGCCTAAGTAGTTCAAAATGGATTATTAACAGCCCTGTTTTTCATGCTTCCCATTCTGATCTAATATCCATAAATTAGTTCAATAATTCTTTGAGATGACAGCTGCCAAAGACAAATTACACTAGATGGAGTTAAACAGACAAAGATGACCATTCAAGACTATGTAATAAGGAAAGAGTCTGAATTCAACTTCTAAATGAAACATGAAAAGTTGCTAAGAACTAGAGTGAGCTAGAGGGAAAGACCTGGAGGATGTTAAGGGGCTGATTGGTCAAAGTGATTAGGAGATCTGCATTTGCTAATTTGGCATTTTTTGAAGTGGCTTCTAAGCTCCCACAGAGACTGGGATATAAGGGCACCATATTTGTCAAATGCAACTCTTGATTTGGAGGTCAGGGGAAATTTCTATCAAAAACATAGTGAAAAAATTTTATAGAATACCAAATCCTTTATATAATCCCCTACCCTCCACAAAACCATATGTATATATGGCTATTGTGACACTGCTCAGAGCAGGAAAATGGAGACTTTCCAGAAAAATAATTTCATTGATTTTTTTTATTCTTTTCATCAATTAACTGAAATAAAATTTTAAAGATCTGTACATATCACTGCATTTTTTCTATTAGATAAGTAAACCAAAAAGGATTATTACAGCAATTATATAGGATATTTTTCCTATCCTTTCAAGATATCTATAAATGGAAGCTATTTACATAGTCTATTGATAAAAGAGCTTATGAGAACAAAAATTAGAAACAAAAAATTACAGAAGGCTAGAGTCTTGGAGTTCACACACCATCTGCAGTTATTACCCTTGTAGTAATTGTGTACATAAAGATACAGATTGGGTTCCAAAAGTTCATAGGAAGTGTTTATGAAGCCAACAATTCTCTTGTTGCAATTTCTGATTTACACAAGTGCCCTTCAAAACAACAGACAAGAGCACTTGAATTTTCCAATCACTTAAAGACCAGTTTGAGAGCCCAAATCTACAGGGTTCAGGGCTCCTGGTTATTATCATCCTGTCCTATCATTAGCTCATATTTGTTCAAGAGTTTTTAATTGCTATTTTCCTCTCTCACTTAAATAGTAGTCTTCGTAGATGAAAAGAACATCTAGCATTTTTTTTCCTTTTGCATTGTAAATTTAAAATGGAAATCACTGTGTTTTAAACAAGCATTTGAATTACATTTCCTTCATCATGTGATTGCCCTTGCTGCCTTTTTAGTGTCAAGCACCTTTGACTGTTCATCAAATCATCACCACTGTACTGTTGCTTTGGAGTAAGGAGGCTAAATATATGATTTATTTCCTCCACAAATATTTTTAAAGATGAAGAGCTTGATTTTGGCATTGTCCAAAATTGAATTTATAATATCTATGGGGATTTAAAAAACTCAAATTTAAAAAATTAGATTAAGAAAACCAATAGACAACATTTGGTGAGGATGTGCAGAAGTTGGAACATTTGTATGCAGTTGGAGAAAATAGAAAATGGCATAGTTCCTATGGAAAGTAGTATAGAGCTTCTTCAAAAGCTAAAATAGAACTAGCAAGTGATCCTGTGATTCCACTTCTGGATATATATCCAAAAGAGGTAAAACCAGCATATTGAAGAATATTTGCACTCACATGTTTATTGTGGCACTGTTCACAATAGCCAAAATGTAGCAACAGATAAATGGATAAAGAAAATGTGGTATGCACATCCAATGAAATACAATTCTGCCTTATAAAAGAAGTAAATTGTGAATATATGACTGTAGGGATCAATCTTGAGGAAATTATTCTCAGTGAAATAAGTTAATCGCTAAAAGAGAAATTCTGCATGCTTCTACTTATATGAGATTTCTAAATAGTCAGATTTCTAGAATGAAAGAGGGAAATGGTGGTTGCCAGGGGCTAGATGGAGATAGAAAAGGGGAGCTACTAATCAATGGGCACAAAGTTACTTAAGTAAGACAAAGAAACTCTCTAATTCTAGCATACAATCTTGTACCTGTAGTAAAAAATAATGTACACTTTAAAATTTGTAACAACGGTAGGTATCACATTATGTGCTCTTACCAAAATAAAACAAAACAATGAAAGTGAATAAAAAATTTCATTCTTACTCTGGCTTTAAGGGTTCATATATAGAAACAGATTTTTTTTCATTGTTACAATTCATGTTTGTTGGTTGTCTGTATTAACCTTTGCTTTTTTAGGTGCAATTAGAGAGAACTAAATTTTTCTTTGTGATTACATTGTCATTTTACATACAAAGACTAAGATTTGCCCAGATCTACCTAGATAATTTAAGTAGAGTCCTCACGCCTTTGATCCTATTTTTTTTTTATTTTTTTGCAATTTTTGACAGGGGCTTGGTTTGAACCTGCCACCTCCGGTATATGGGGCTGGCGCCCTACTCCTTTGAGCCACAGGTGCCCCCTTTGATCCTATTTTAAAAATTCATCTCAGAAATACTGAACATCTATACTGAGTATAAAGTGGAAACCTAACAGATGCATTGGCCACCTGCAGAGAGTTCCCATTGTGAAGGAGGACACTGGAAATGGCCAAATAATCACATACTTATATTATTACCACTGATGATACTTTTTTATTTCTTTAAAATATTACTCTAGCTGATAGCAGGTAAGCGCAGAGAAGCCTCTTTATTGAGAGAATAAGTCAGAAAGTATGCTTTAGTAAATACAATTTGATTTGAGGAGAAATGGATATTGTAAACATCACCCATTCTGTTTTCTGTGTATCTCATTTAAATTACTTATTTTTCTATAGTTTTGCTTATGTTTAGTAGCTCTATAGTGTTTTATTTCCTACTTTCAATTTCTCTGAAAAATCTGGAATGAATACATATCTATATGAATCTATATATGAGTCTATACTATATATATGCCTTCAATTATTTCTTCAATAAAAATACATTGAGCACACACTGTGTGCTAAGAATCGTGCAGAGGTGAAGACATTTATAACTGACATCCTCTTCCACCCTTTCTCTACTCTCTCTCATACCTGTTGTCTTTTTTACCTTTATGAACCAATAAGGCACAGAATGACTACAGGGGGGAGAGAGAGAGAGAGAGAGAGAGAGATATCGAGATCTTTAGATCTCTTATTCAATAACATTTACTACATTAGGGTATTTCGTTAAACTGCTGGGCTTGAGCTACTACCATAGAAGAAGCTAAATTTTATTTCCTAACTTAATTATTAAAGCCTAGAATACTATTGAAGTTCAATGCTGCTTCTTACAAATTATAAACAATTTTGGCAAGAAGATTGGAAAAGAAATATATAAAGTACGATAAATGTTAGCAAAGTTAGCATCTGTATATGGTATCCAATTTCTAACTAAATATAGCTACATATTGCATATGTATGTTTCTACAGATCATATACTGTGTCTGTATACATGAGAGATACAGAGAGAAAACATAATATACACATCAAAAGAAATCACTCCAATGTAATTCTTAAGATTGACAAATTTAGCCCCTAAAATTGGAGTGCAGTTTTACATATTTCATGTTTTGATAGGCATTTATGAAAATTACAGTTTCTTTTACTATTTTGGAGATGAATGCACAGGGCCTAGTCTACCATTTTTTATTTTGCTATTGCCACACATTGTACAAGATCTCATTAAACTTCTATCCCCTCCCTGCCAAAGTGCACATTTCAATTACTCTTAAGAAAATGTATTTTTGAGGTTATTACTCACAGTCTTATTGAATGATGAATTTTCTGTTGCTTCTGGAAAGATACACAGTGCACTTACCAAGCACTTTGCTAAGCAAATTCTTGAATTTCTGAGATGATCTTTCTTCACTCTTCCCTCAGTATTTCTAGATTCTCTCTGTTGCAAGTGCTGAAATGAAATGAATGGGTTATTTAGTAAACACACTATTGCTTGCAAGATTATTTTTCTTGTAAAAGTTTTATGTTAAATTCAGGAAAATTAACTCAGATTAAAGCAATAAACTGAGAAAATTGTGATTAAAAATGTAATCACATAATGTGTATTTGAATATTTGTCATAGTAGTTATGAAAATGCCTTTTTCCATTGCAAATATAAATTGTTTTTTCTTTAATCTAAATGCAAATATAATCAAGTATTTTAATAAATCTATATAGTTGATAAGATTTAACTATGTTACTTGAAGATGAATTGATCATTGATAATATATACAGCCTTCTTATTGTTAGGACAATCTTACTTCATGTTGAACCCATAGACATATTCTCAGTAATTACTAGTTTTATCAAATCTGTAAATATCTATCAGTTTGTTTCTGAATCTGGTCCTGAGAAAAAAATAATACAATAAGACATGTGTTCTTAGGATGCTGGCCTATTGATTTGAGAGGTTGTTTTCTTAGGATATATAGATAAGGAAAGATACTTAAATAAACAGAATTAAGTCCTTTCCCACATTTTTCCATATTTAGCAATTCAATCATGGGTTAATAAAAACATTAAGTGTTGGATAGTAATGAATATACGTAGAATTGACAGTCCCTTTGATTTCAAAACCAATGAAAATATTTTTATTTGACAGTAGTGTTTACATTTGTTTAAATATGTCAACTTGCCTAAAATTATCTGACTTTGTTAAATTACTCTTTAATGTTTGAGAACCCACATATAATGTCCTTTACAATAAATGCTATAATTCTATCCTCTAGCCCAGCTTCTGATTTCTTCAAAGGGATTTTCTTGGCCAATACATATATTACTATCATCTGTGAAAAACACTGACAGAAATTCAAAAACTAGGTTCATAGGTATGAGCATCCTGGTCCCTCTTTATCTGCAGAGCGTATGTTTATCCCCAATTATGTTGTAAATGTTTATGACAAATTTATTATTGATGATGATAAGGATGGTAGAAAAAACATTTAGTCTTTGATCTAACTCAGCTCAAAATCTTTTGTCAGCTCAAAATTATGCTTTCTCGATAATGGTAACTGTGATCTAGCATTTTAGTTATTATTTTTTTTTTTTTTAGCATTTTAGTTTTTACAACAACGCACGAACCCTCTTGGCGTGCTTAGCCCTTCTCTAGTGCATGCCACTTAATTAGCTCAAGATTTGAGGGCAAGTTGCTAGTAAGCAGCTGTCAGCTGGTGATTCTTCCAGGATCAGGTAGAAGAGCTATACACGCAGGACCTGTCAGTGTAAAGGTCAGTGATTCGCAACACTGGCTGCACATCAGAACCACCAGGGAACTTTTAGCTCACACTGGCATTCCGGTTGGAAGCTCAGATCAATTCAAGCAGAATCTGGGGCAGAGGGAGTCTAGGCACGTGTGTTTCAGAACTTCCCGAGGGTGCTCCTAATGTTGAGAAACAAAAGAGTGGCTACTTCTGAGGCAGAAAAAGGAGAACTGTGCCACTGCTCTGTGGCCAGTCTTAGGCACAGGGGCTTTAACTTGTTCTCAAGGTGACTGCGGGCCCTTGCAGCATCAGCATGTGGGGACTAGACCGAAATCCTAATTTTCAAGCCCAACACTGGATCTACTGAAACAGAAACTCTGGGGTCGGAGCCTCGAATTCCATGTCTTAAAAAACCCTCCAGGTGATTCTATTCCACGAGAAAGTTTGAGCGTCAGCATTTTAGGGAAAGCCCGGGACGGGGTAGAGGTTTGGAAGTTAGCAGTTACAGGGCTCTCACTCAGCTCATCACTCAGCTGGAGAGCAGGTAAACAGAAGGCGCCCGATCAGGTGACCAGATGTACATGTTCTCCGAAGGCTGTTCCTTGCGAGTAACACTTTATCATCCTAACAGCCTTCCAATAGCAAATGAGTGACCTGTCATGTATGTCCACGTCCAAAACTACATGCTCTGCCAAAGAATGTTTCCTAAACACATGTACCTACCTATTCCTGTCTTGTTATAAACCTGAAGCCAAATAGCTTCTCCCAAAGTCCTGAATAAATTCGCAGAAGGAACTGCTTCTTTTCTGTTAGTCAAAATTAGACACAAAATCAGACATACATTCCTAGATGTTTTCCTTTCACTTCTGAGGGAAAAAAATGATATTAAGAAAACGTATTTTAGACTCAGCTATGGAAACAAGTAAGGCTTCCCAGAGCTGGAAAGATAATTAGACTTCCTATCACTACTATATTTTACCTCTCTCCTAATATTTTATCTGTTCAAGAAAATCACCCTCTGTACATTTTCCTTGATCTGGAAGTTTGTAGTATTCTTCAGACACAAGGTTTTCTTTTTGACATGCATTTTTTTTTTCTATTCTTAACTCTGAATTTCAATGCAGTGTAGGACTCTTTCCTTTTTCTATTAAACTTTTTTTTAAAAAATAAGTTCTTCCCTTCTGTTGTTGCAGATCACGAGTTTCATCCCATGCTATTTCAATAGTATCTCTGTGTGTGTACTTTGGATTAAAGAAATGAATAGGCATTTCTCAAAAACAGATATACAAATGACCAACAGCTATGTGAAAAAATGCACACTATCACTAATTATCAGGGAAATGCAAATCAAAACCACAATGAGACATCATTTCACCTCAGTTAAAATGGCTATTCCCCCCCAAAATACAAAATAGCATGCTGAGAAGAATGTGGAGAAAGGGGAATGCTTATATGATAGTAGTGAGAATGTAAATTAGTACAACTACTGTGGAAAAGAGTATGGCATTTTCTCAAAAAACTAAAATAAAGCCACAACATGAAAACCCACTGCTGGATATATATATATATACACATATGCATTTCCTGTCACATGTATGTGAAAGGAAAATATATTAAAGATACCTGCATCCCCATGCTTATTGCAGCACTATTCAAAACAGCTAAGATATGGAAGCAACATAAGATGAATGGATAATGAAAACATGATACATAAACATATACTCAATGGAATATTATTCACCCATAAAAACAAAATGCTGCCACATGCAATATGGATGGAATTGGAGATTAAATTAAGTGAAATAGTAGAGGCACAGAAAGACAATGATTGCATATTCTTACTTCATGTAGGAGCTAAAAAAAACAAGTGATTTCATGAAGGTAGAGAGTAGAATGGTTTACCAGAGGCTGAGAACAATAGGGGCTAGGGAAAGGAAGAGAGGTTGACTAATACGTACAAAATACAGTTAGAGGAATAGGTTCAAGTATTCAAAAGCACAGCAGGAGGACAGTAGTTAATAAAAATTTATGGTATATTTCAAAATAGCAAAAGAAGATTTAGAATGTTCCCAACACAAAGAAATGACAAATATTTAAGGTGATGAGTATCCCAATTACCATAATTTGATCATTACATATTGTATGATGTGTCAAAAATTTCCTCCATAAATATACAACTATTATGTATCAATAAAAATTACTATTTGCATAAAAAATCCAAAAATAAAATAAAATATAATAAAATCGAGATGAAAAATTGAGCCTGAAATTTTGAATTTTTGGATATAGTCATCTGAATTTACATAGTACGGAGTATAGTGTCAGAGTTAAAATTATCTTCCTGCCTCCCAAATCACAGAAATATAGGATTAGAAGGGACTTTGATTTTAGAATGTATGGGAAACTGTTTTGTGGCTTTAATTTTTATGTAACAATCATTATTTTTATCTCATAAATACTGACCAATTTTATACTAGTGATTTTTGTTTTTGTCTTTCAAACCACAGTTTAAATACCTTTCCCTCAAGCGGCTAATTATTCTGCCAGGAGTACATTGCTGGTAACATAATCAAGAATCTGAAAAATCAGGATTACATTATCGATACAGATGAAGTAGGCTTCTGTTCTCTTTCTCCCTCTACTATTATTTTTTAGAATCTTAAACTCCAAGTGGAGTGATACCGTAACCATATTTCCATCCTTTCTAAATCTCAACTTCAGAAGAATTTTGTTTTCTTAAGGGTAGTTCTCAACCTTTGCCATACATCAGAGTCCCCTGGAGGATTTGTTAAGACAAATTTTGGCTGGTCACTATGGCTCATGCCTGTAATCTCAGCACTCTGAAAGGCGGAGAAGATCACTGGAGGCCAGGAGTTTGGCCAGGTGTGGTGGCGCTTGCCTGTAGTCCTAACTACTCCTGAGGCTGAGTCACAAGGATCACTTGAGCCAGGTTTGGAGGCTGCAGTGAGCTGCGATCTTTGCCATTATACTCCAGCCTAGGTGACATAGAGACCTTCTTTCCAAACAAAAGCAAAACAAATAGTCCCACGTATATATGAATTCCTAGGCCTACTCCCAGAGCTTCTAATTTGGTAGGTCTATGCAGTGGCTCAAGAAATTGTATTTTTTTTATCAAATTCTCGGCTGGTGCTGTGGCCATAATTCAAGTACCATTGTTGAGATGTCCTGCCTTAATGAGATGAAAAGTAAATGGTCTTATAATGTCAAGAGCACTCCCAAATCCACTCTCTGTTCACAATACCATTTTCCACCTCCTGTCATTTCTCCTCTTAGGACTCAGACTGGTCATCTTAAAATATGAAGCATATTGAATTTTTGAGCTTGGTTCCCCTCTGCTCCAAATCTGTCAGAATCTCTCCCTTGCTGCTGAGGTAAAGCTTCCCTTCCTCCCTTCTCCTCCCCTCCTTTCCTGCGTGTATGACAAGGCTCAGCATAATCCACCTGCCTCACTATCCTCATTTCATGGACTCCTCTCAGCTCTGGTCCTTTCACTGAGCTCTCTCCCATCTTGGGCCTTCCCCAGCTGCTCATTTTCCAGGAATGCCCTTTTGATAATTAGGAGGCCAGGACTGAGGGCATTTCATGGAAAGTGAGACTTTCAGTGCTAAAACCAAGATAGTCCCAGGAAAACCAGAGAGATCGATTATACTATCTACTCCCCAGTGGCAAATTTTATGTTTTCTTTACAGTTCTAACATAATTTATAATTATATATTATGTGATTTTTTAAAGTGCCTGCCATTCTTGGTAGACTATAGCCCCATAAGGGGAGGGGTGGTACTTATTTAGTTTTTTCAGTCTTTCTGTCTCTAAAGCCTAGTACCACACTTACTACAAAGGACCGGCTCAGTAGTCCTTTGAAAAGCTTAGACCTGCTTTTAAAAGAGCCACCCGTGTTGTTGGCTACCAGCGCTACAAGGGGAATAGAGCATGCTGACCGGCAACTTATGAAACAACTGGATTCTTTTGACTTACTTTATAAAGCATATGTCATCTCATCAGAGCATTCTGGAAATAACATTTCTCTCTTCCCACTGGTCCCTAGACATTGCTAATGTGTTTTAGTTGGCTAGAGCCCACCAATTCCATTTATGTATCTGGCTCCTGATAGTTGATCTTCTCAGCTAAGAGTGGCAGTACCTACCAGTATATACCTGATGTAGTAAGTTTATAGTCAAAGACGCTTTCTTAACAATAAAATCTAATAGTAAGTAGTATTACATACTTAGGATATATTCAAAGTCAGGCCTAAGCACTGTACATATACTGTCCATTTAAAAAAATCTACATTTTATGATATAGATTTGTTATCTTGATTTTACTAATGAGGAACAGAGAAAATAAGAATTGCAACTAAATTCGTAAGTATATCAAGAGACTGAGTCATAATTCTAACTTGGATCTAACTCAGATGAGCCCAGGCTTTTACCTATTCCTTTGACAGGAAATGATAAGATAGACTCTTTTTTTTTTTTTCCTTTTGGATTGACTCTGATCAATAGGAATTTACCTGCCTAGATTAAGGTAACTGATAGTCTGGTGCAGATTAATTTTCTTTTAGAAATTAACTAAAGTGTACTGTAGAGATCTTATCTTATTTAATCATCACAAGTTATCAGGTAGATGGTAGTATCTTCCACTTTTTAGTCTTGAAAGAACTGAGGCACAGAAGAAAATTTAAAAAACGTCCAATTTCCTACAGTCATACAGTTAATAATTGATGGGGCCAAGATTGAAATCAAGACCATTTAATTCCTAAAATATATTTGTAATCTACATCTTTTTTTCTCAAGTCTCCAAACTGACCACAAATGAAAAGTTCTTAGCAAAATTTTTCAGGTGTCTTTTGCTTATTTCCATATTACTTGGTATAGTTGGATATCAGCACGTGTGGAATTTTCTCTCTGTCAAGACTTGAATACTTGAAAATGTCCTTAGTAATTAGAGGCCACCTCAAGGTATTCATTTTTACACCCCTCTCCCCTGGTCAGGACATCACCCTAATACTTCTCTTCTATTGGAGAACATCAACAGAACTTTTTCTCTCCCAAAAGAAGGCAGCACTTCAAATTCAAGGCGATATAACAGCTTTCAGGATAATAACTGTATTGTTAACATGTTTTATACCCCGAATGTGTATAGTATTTAGCTCAATTAACGGATAGTATTTAGCTTATAGTATTTAGCTCATTTAATGGATGGGTTGAAATAGATGAGTCACTATGAAAATTTGAGACAGACTGTGTTATGGTCCGTTATTTCACTTCCAAGAAACACATTCGACAGCGTTCTTTCTTGCAAGTTTTAACTTACGTGGCTTATCAACATTGCTGGCATGGCTTCATTTGCTTCCATCTGTGCAGATTTTACCTTTTTTGATTTTCTTGTATCTCAAAACTTTTGAAATGACCCACATACCCAGTCACCTCAGTCCCACATTGCAACCTGAGACCAGATTTTCGTTGTGTCCTTTTCGCACCACTTACTGATTAACACAGTTTCTTCTGGTGCTCTTCCTCTTGATTGACTTTTGCTGTGGTTATGAATTGTGGATCATGAAACTTTAAGAAACTTAGGAAAACATTTTGTTTTAAAATAGAAAGGTAATGTGTGTGGGTGGGTGTCATGTATTGTTTTTATTGTATCAAAAGAGAAACTTAGGATTTTTTAAATGATGAAAATGCAGTAATTAATCTTGCAAATAAAATATTCATTTTGCTAATGTTAGATTTGATCTGATGAAACTTATAATTTTAAGCTGCACCCATGTTCAGTATTTTTTTTTTCATTCTCTTTCATTTTCTCTGGACAACCTACCTCTTCTTATAGTTAGCTTGTCTAGAAAATGATGTGCAGCAAAAGGATTTTGCCAGTGCTTAACAGATGCAATTAAAATCCCAGAAGGAAACAAGACTCCTTTTTTAACACATGGAAAGAGTGATCAAATATGCATGGAAGGGAGAGACAAAGAAGGAGACAATGGTACAAAAGGAAAACAAAATAGGGGCTCAGGTACACTTTCTCTGAAGCCAAAATTCTTGTCATCTCTGCCATCTCAAATTTAGGGAAAAAGCTTTCCCTGGCTGTCACTCACTCTTAGTGGTTGGGAGGAGATGGAATAAAGGTCCTCAGTACAGTGTTAAATGTCTTCAGTTTCAGAATTTTATAGTGAGGAAAAGAAGCTATGACTGCCTCTGTGTAGTGACCCCCTCCTCAAATAGACTTGGATTCATTGGCTTTTACATTTATTTGGGATTTGGTTCATAAGTTGCAGTCCTATCCCATTGTACTTCAGAATGTGACTATTTGGAGAGAAGCTCTTTAAAAGACATTAGGTTAAGGTGGAGCAAGATGGAAGCCAAGTAACTATTTCCTTGTAAATGGGCACAGTGAGACTGGGGAGAGAAGACTCCAGGCATGTCTAGCTGGTGCGATCTTCCCAGAAACATCCCTTCGGGGACAAATGGAGTCAGCAAGAAACTTCTGGACCCCATGAAGAAGACAAAAGCAGTGGAGAACTGGCAAGTGGTTGCAGGTGTTCATTCCAATTCCATCTAATCCCACTGGCAGCTGTAAGTACAGCAGCAGTGAATTGCAAACTGTAAAGGCCTTACCTGTGAGCTGTTTTGTGTTTTTTGGACTTGGCACTCAGTTGGAAATACCTTGGGAGAACTTGGGCAAGAGTGAGGAGGACTGTAAGCATTGTCTAGGGCCCCAGACTGAGCTGCTGAGCCAGATAGAGCTAATAGTGTTCGGCTGTGGGCTACCTGGAGCCATTGTGGGAGAAGTGCCCCAGCAAGCTCTGCCCTTAGGGTCACAGAGCAAGGATTGGGAGGAACACCTCGGGCAAGTAATATAGTGACTGAGAAGCCTAAAGGTGGGGACTGAGAGGCCTTACAGCCTTGGCCCTCAGAGGCATAGAGTGAGACTTGTTTTGGCACACTGGGTAAGAAGACAGCCACTTAAGGGAAAGCTTCTGCTTAGCCAAGGTTAGCAGTTTAAAGTGACGTTTAAGCAGGCTGAGGAGAGATTTAGGCTCTCTACCCTGCGAGGATTGAGAAATCAGCAGAGGCCTCCAGTCTCCATCTCGTAGCCATATCAGCATTGTGATTAACATCTCTTTCCCTGAAGATCACCTGTTGCCAGACAATATTCAGCAAGATATGTGTGTGTGTGTGTGTGTGTGTGTATATAAATATATACACTGCTTTTTTTTAATTTCAACATTTTCCCTCTAGATTTTTCTTTTTTTTTCTTTTTTTTCTTTCTTCATGTTTATAGTTTAAATATAATTTTCCATTGTTGCCTTCTTTAACAATTAGAACTTCATTTTTGCTAGTGTTTCTACCCCTATTCTGGCTAAGCAATGGACTCTCACAAATAAGATGAAAAGAACACAACCACACTTATCAATTATCTCAATAAATTTTAATGGCTTAAATTTCCCACTGAAGAGGTATAGATTGGTTGACTGGATCAAAAAACACAAGCCATCCATTTGCTGTCTGCATGAAACACACCTAGCTTTAAAAGACAAATTAAAACTCTGAGTTAAGGATTGGAAGACAAATTTTCAGGCAAACGGAATTCAGAAGAAAGGAGGAGTTGCTATCTTATTTTCTTGTGGATTTAAAGCAAATAAGTCAAAAAGGGCAAATATGGTCACTTTATATTTGTCAAGGGAAAAATACAA
>CAUYRH010102722.1:0-21878 GCA_963574655.1 Perodicticus potto | reverse complement strand
GATGGAGCTGGAACATGTTCTCCTTAGCAAAGTATCTCTAGAATGGAAGAAAAAGTATCCAATGTATACAGCCCTAATATGAAGCAAATTTATATCTTTCATGTGAAGGTTACAACCCAGTTATTGCACAAGAAGACGGGGAAAGGGGAGAGGGAGGGAAGGGGAGGGAGAGGGTTGGGGGAGAGAGGATAAAGGGTGAGATCACACTTGAGGTTCATCTTTGAAGGGTCAGGAGAAAACTACTGAATGTAGAACACAAATGTTCTCACACAGTAAATGAGAAAATCTCACGAATGTTATGTCGAATAGATGGATGAAATTATCTTAGATTGTATATGAAGCCCGCACACTGTACTCCATGATTGGACTACTGTACACAGTTATGATTCAATAAAAAAAAAGAAAGAAAGATAAGGAAGGTCATTACATATTTGTCAAGGGAAACACCCAACATGAAGAGATTTCGATAATTAACATTTATGCACCCTACCAGAATGCTCCTCGATTCATAAAGCAGACCGTAATGGATATGAACAACTTGATATCTTCCTGCACTGTAATAGTTGGAGATTTTAACACTCCTTTGACAGTTTTGGATAGATCCTATAAGAAGAAACTAAACAAAGAAATATTAGACTTAAACCTGACCCTAGAACAAATGGACTTTACAGATCTCTACAGAACATTTCACCCTAATAAAACTGAATATACATTCTACTCATCAGTCCACAGGTCATCCTCCAAAATAGATCATATCCTAGGACACAAGTCTTTTTCTTTTTTCTTTCTTTCTTTCTTTTTTTTTTTTTGTAGAGACAGAGTCTCACTCTATGGCCCACAGTAGAGTGCTGTGGCGTCACACAGCTCAAAGTAACCTCCAGCTCTTGGGCTTAGGCAATTCTCTTGCCTCAGCCTCCCAATTAGCTGGGACTACAGGCGCCTGCCACAACACCTGGCTATATTTTTTTGTTTTTGTTTTTGTAGTTCAGCCAGGGCTGGGTTTGAACCTGCCACCCTTGGTATATGGGGCAGGCACCCTACTCACTGAGCCACAGATGCTTCCGCTAGGACACAAGTCTAACCTCAGCAAATTTAAAAGGGTAGAAATTATTCCTTTTATCTTCTTGGACCACAATGGAATACAGGTTGAACTCAACAGCAGCAGGAATCTTCATACTCAAACAAAGTCATGGAAACTAAATATCTTAGGCTAAATGATAGTTGGGTCAAAGACAAGATTAAGAAGGAAATCATCATATTTTTGGAACAAAATGATAACAAAGACACAAATTATCAAAACCTGTGGGATACTGCACAGGCAGTCCTAAGAGAGAAATTTATAGCATTGGAAGCCTTCTTCAAGAAAACAGAAAGAGAGGAAGCCAACAACTTAATGGATCATCTCAAACAACTGGAAAAGGAAGAGCATTCCAATCCCAAACCCAGCAGAAGAAAAGAAATAACCAAAATTAGGGCCGAATTAAATGAAATTGAAAAAAGAATCATTCAGAAGATCAATGAAACAAAAAGTTGGTTTTTTGAAAAGATGAACAAAATTGATAAACCTTTGGCCAACCTGACCAGAAATAGAAAAGTAAAATCTCTAATATTATCTATTAGATGATAAAGAGGAAACAACAACAGATACTTCAGAAATTCAAAAAATCCTCAATGATTATGACAAAAATCTCTATTCCCAGAAATATGAAAATCCAAAAAAAATGGACCAATACCTGGAAGCACACCACCTTCCTATATTCAACCAGAAAGAATTAGAAATCTTGAATAGACCTATATCAATCACTGAAATAGCATCAACAATACAAAAATCTCCCCTGCCCCCCCAAAAGGTCCGGAACCAGATGGCTTCACATCCAAATTCTATCAAACCTTTCAAGAGGAACTAGTACATATATTATACAACCTTTTCCAAAGCATAGAAAAAGAAGGAATACTTCCCAACACATTCTATGAAGCAAATATCACCCTGATACCCAAACCAGAAAAGAATCCAACAAAGAAAGACAATTATAGACCAATATGATTAATGAATATCAATGCTTTTCAGCTTGACTATTGCTGGCATATATAAAAGCTACTGACCTGAAAGTGTTGATTTTGTATCCTGAGATGCTGCTGTATTCCTTGATCACCTCTAATAGTTTTGAAGTTGAGTTCCTGGGATTTTCCAGGTATAAGATCATATCATCAGTGAAGAGTGAGAGTTTGATCTCCCCTGACCCTATTTGGATACCCTTGATCTTATATTCAATAAGATTTTAGCAAACAGAATTCAACAACTCATCAAAAAAATTATACATGATCAAGTTGGTTCTATTCTAGGGTTACAGGGTTGGTTCAACATACGTGAATTTATAAATATAATGCATCACATCAATAAAATAAAAAATAAAAACCATGTACTTCTCTCAGTTGATGCAGAAAAAGCCTTTGATAATATCCAGCATCCTTTCATGATCAGAACACTTAAGAAAATTGGCATAGAAGGGACAATTCTTAAACTGATAGAGGCCATCTATGGCAAACCCACAGCTAATATCATATTGAATGGTGTAAAATTGAAACCATTTCCACTCAGATCAGCCAATATCATATTGAATGGTGTAAAATTGAAACCATTTCCATCAGATCAAAGATGCCCATTATCTCCACTCCTATTCAACATAGTAATGGAAGTTGTAGTCATCACAATCAGGCAAGAGAAGGTGATCAAGGGTATCCAAATAGGGTCAGGGGAGATCAAACTCTCACTCTTTGCTGATGATATGATCCTATACCTGGAAAATCCCAGGAATTCAACTTCAAAACTCTTAGAGGTGATCAAGGAATACAGCAGCATCTCAGGATACAAAATCAACACTTACAAGTCAGTAGCTTTTATATATGCCAGCAATAGTCAAGCTGAAAAACCAGGCAAGGACTCTGTGCTTTTTGTAATGGTGCCAAAAACAGATGAAATACCTGGGAATTTACCTAACAAAGAACATGAAGGATATCTATAAAGAGAACTATGAAACTCTGAGAAAAGAAATAGCTGAAGATGTTAACAAATGGAAAAACATACTATGCTCATGGCTGGGAAGAATCAACCTTGTTAAAATATCCATACTACCCAAAACAATATGCAGATTTAATGCAATCCCTATTAAAGCACCATTGTCATACTTTAAAGAACTTGAAAAAATAGTGCTTCATTTTATATGGAATCAGAAAAAACCTCGAATAGCAAATACATTACTCAGAAATAAGAACAAATCAGGAGGTATCACGTTACCAGACTTCAGGCTATGCTATAAATCTAAAGCGATCAAAACAGCATGGAACTGGCACAAAAACAGAGAGGTAGATTTATGGAACAGAATAGAGAACCAAGAGATGAACCAACTACTTATCGTCATTTGATCTCCAACAAGCCTATCAAAAATATTCAGTGGGGAAAGACTCCCTATTTAACAAATGGTGCTGGATGAACTGGCCTGCAAACTGTAGAAGACTGAAACTGGACCCCGACCTTTCACCCTTAACAAAAATTGATTCTCACTGGTTAAAATATTTAAACTTAAGACATGAAACTATAAAACTACTAGAAGAGAATGCAGGGAAAACAGAAATTGGCCTGGGAGAATATTTTATGAGGACCACCCCCCAGGCATTTAAAGCAACACCAAAAATACATTATTGGAGTCTGATCAAACTAAAAAGCTTTTGCACAGCCAAGAGCACAGTAAGTTAAGCAAACAGACAACCTTCAAAATGGGAGAAGATTTTTGCAGGTTATGCTTCCAACAAAGGTCTGATAACTAGAATCTACAGAGAACTCAAACTAATCAATAAGAAAAGAATAAATAACCTCATTTCTATGTGGGCAAGAGACTTGAACAGAAACTTCTCTGATGAAGCCAGGCACATGGCTTACAAACACATGAAAACATGCTCATCATCCTTAATCATCAAAGAAATGCAAATTAAAACCACTTTGACATATCATCTAACTCCAATAAGATTAGCCCACATCATAAAATCCCAAAACTGCAGATGTTGACATGGATTGGAGAGAATGGAATGCTTCTACACTGCTGGTGGAAATGCAAGCTAATATGACCTTTTTGGAAATAAGTTTGGAGAACACTCAAGGAACTAAAAGTAGACCTACTATTTGACCCTGCAATTCCTCTACTAGGTGTATACCCAGATGATCAAAAATTATTTTACAACAAAGGCATTTGCACCAGAATGTTTATTGCAGCCCAATTCATAATAGCCAAGACATAGAAACAGCCCAAGTGGCCATCAACCCATGTATGGATTAAAAAATTGTGGTATATGTACTCCATGGAATACTATGCAGCCATAAAGAAAGATGGAGACTTCACATCTTTTATGTTTACCTGGATAGAGCTGTAACATAGTTTTATTAGTAAAGTATCCCAAGAATGGGAAAAAAAAGTATCCAATGTACTCGATACTACTATGAAATCCATATATAATCACCTATATACTCATATGAATGGCAAAACAAAAAAACAAAAACCTAGGTGAGAGACATGAACAGAAACTTTTCTCATGAGGACAGACAAATGGCCAACAAACACATGAAAACATGGTCATCACCCCTAATCATCAGAGAAACACAAATCAAAACCACTTTGAGATATCAACTAACCGTGTAAGTATGTAGCACACCACAAGGTCCTAAAGCAACAGATGCTAGCATGGTTGTGGAGATAAGTTGTTGGGATTGCAAACTAGTACAGACTTTATGGAAGTAAATACGGAAAATCCTCAAAGAACTGAATGTAGATCTACCATTTGATCCTGTAATAACATTAATAAGTATCTAACCAAAAGAAAAAGACATTTTACCAGCAGGATTTGTGCATTGTGGAGGATGCCTGTAGTCCCAGCTACTAGGTAGGCTGAGACAAGAGAATCACTGAACCCAAAAGTTTGAGGTTGCTGTGAGCTGTGATGCTACAGCACTCTACAGAGGGCAACAAAGTGAGACTCTGTCTCAAGGAAAAAAAACCCAAACCAAAAAACCTCACAATTAATAGGTATGTTAAGAAGGAGGAAAAATAAACTATGATGAAGAAAAAATCTATTGATAAAATCTATTGATTAGAAGTAAAGAATATACAGATATTAGAATAAACAATAATTATATTTATATTCCACAAATTTAAAAAGCTATGCAGAGACATGGAAAAGTAAGACTCAAACATACAAACAAAAGATCACAAGAAACTTCTAGAGATAAAAGCTATAATGTGTGAAATGAAAATACAGTAGAACCTTTGCATTGATTACCACCCTACTTTGACTACCTCTTTAAGTATACCTAATTTTCTTTTTTTTGTTTTTTTTGCAGTTTTTGGCTGGGGCTGGGTTTGAACCCACCACCTCCGGTATATGGGGCCAGTGTCCTACTCCTTGAGCCATAGGTGCCGCCCTAATTTTCATTGACCAGATATGCCCTACATGTACATATTACTATAAAAGGCTTGTTCCCTTATGCTAACCACCTCCATATGTTAACCAGTTGTTACATTTCCTTGGATGTTCAACTTACAGAGACTCTATTGTAATATTGTATAGGCTTAATTGGTAGATTAGACAATAAATAATAATAGATTAATAAACTTGAAGACATAGCAACAAGTAATTAAAAATGATACACACAGATAAGAGAATTAAGTGAACATACAACGTGTGGAATAGTAAAATATTATTTGAAGGTAGAATAAGATGATTTCAAAATGCATATTTTTACCTGGAGGAAACACGAAAAATGTTTATAAAAGTAACAGTAACATCAGTAGAGGAGATGAAATGGCATAATAGAAAGTGCTAAACTAAAAACAAAAGAGGCAAGAGAGAAATAAAGTAACAAAGAACAAATTGAACAAAAATTAAAAGCTACTAATATGATAGGCTGTAATCAAACCATATCACTGATCACCTGAAACATGAATGTCTACATATAGTATCTGAAATCCAGAGATTGTTAATTGAACTAAAAGGCAGTACCATACTACATGTTTCTGCAAATGAGAAAATAACTGCCTCCCCTGCAATGACTGAACAAAAGGACTCAAGAAAAACCTTAATCTGTGTTCCCAGCCATGATGGGAAGGGAGGTTGTAAATGCCTCATTATACCCCTTTCCTTTTGGAGTTTAGACAGGAACAAACCAGAACTAATTTTAAAACATAGATCATAAGATTGACAAAAACCTCTGTGGAATAAGATACCAAGTTATAAACAAGACCTAAGGCCATGCAAGGCATGGGTTTAGTCATGCCTTACAGTCCATAAAATGCAAATAGGTTTGTTTTTGCTGGCATCATATCACATGATAGATAACAGAATCCCCTTATCTGAACTCAAGAATTCCTTCCTACTGATTTCAACTATTTAGACAAAGCTTAACACTGTCAACCAATAACCAACGAAACCCTAAACCAACTTCTGACTTGTAAGTTCCCATTTTTAAATGTCCTACTGTTTTAAGCTGAACTAATGTATGCCTTCCATGCACTGATGTAAAATTTTACCTGCAATTCTTGCCCCCTAAAATGCATTAAACCAAACTGGAACCTGACAATCTGTGGTGCACTTTCTGAAGACTTTTGAGACCATGTCTCTCTGAGTCATAGTCACTCATATTCATGTCAGAATAAACCTCTTTAAATTATTTTATTCATGAACACTGAAAAGACGAACTCCACTTTATAATAAAGACATAGAAAAATTAAAAGTAAAGGATTAGGTTTCATTTCCAGCATGACAATATGAGAAGGTAATGAGGACCTTTTCCTCTTTGAAACCAATTAGGCAACAACAAGAGAAGTTTAATAGCTACATATGATAAGGTGTGTAACATAGCCTTGCTAGTATCCCTGTCATTGCCAGTGGGCTTAACCAATGCTGCACTTCCAAAGGAGCAAGATCAGAGGCTTTACACTGTGTGTGTGCATGTATGTGTATGTGTGCACATGTATGTGTGTGAGCATGTGTGTGTATGTGATAGACCTTACTAAAATAATACAGAAAGAAGAAATAAACAAACAACAATAATAAGTCCAGGGGTCAGAACCCAAATTTGTAGTTTTCAGCAACAACAACAAAAATAACAAGACATGCAAACACAACTCATATACCAACAGAAAAGAGCAGGCATCAGAAAATATCTATGACTGTGACAAGATTTTGCATTTAAGAGAAAAGATCTCAAAGTAACCATTATAAATATTTTCAAATAAATAAAGAAAGTTATGCTTAAAGGAGTAAAAAAATGTATGATTTTAAAAGTCTCATCAAGGCCAGAGCCTACTACTTTGCATTCTGCCTGGCAGTGGGTGATGTGATGTATTGCCTCACAGGCCCCAGGCATGAGGCAGTGCTTCCTGTGGAGACTGGCAGGCCTTTCTCTTCAAGAGGTGAAGATGAGGGGACAAGACTAAAGGCATATTTCAGGCATGTAAGAATGGCTGGGGTTGGGCCTTCTTCTCACCTACCAAGCTCTGTCCTCAAGAGGCAGGCCAGTCCAACACCTAAGCACAGAGACTAGGAGAATTAAGAGGGAGGAAGTGAGAGGAGAAAGTAGGAGAAGGAAGTGATGAAGAAGAAAACAAAACACACATGAGGAGGAACCAACAAAATCTTCTGGCAATACGAAAAAACAGAACAGATCAACACCACCACCCCCAAGAGATTATAAGATAGCTACCACGGAGGATCTCACCTATAAAGAAATTATGGAAATGACAGAAAGGGAATTTAGAGTATGAATGGCCGAAAGAATTAAGGGAATTGAAGAGAATGTGGAAAACCACCAAAAGAAAATCCAAAAATTGACCCAAGAAATGAATTAAAGACATGATAAAATTAGAAAGGATATATCAGAGCTTGAGGAATTGATGGAGTCACTCAGGGAACTTAAAGATGTAGTAGAAAGTATCAATGACAGGATAGATCATGGAGAAGAAACAATCTCAGAGCTAGAGGATAAAGTTCATGAGCTAACTCAGGTATTTAAAGAGGCAGAAGAGAAGACAGTAAAAGAAGAGCCATCTGGTAGCACCCATAGCTCAGTGGGTAGGGCACTGACCACATACACCCAGGCTGGTGGGTTTGAGCCTGGCCCAAGCCAGCTAAATAGCAATGACAACTGCAACAACAACAACAAATAAAAGCTGAGCGTTGTAGTGCCTGTAGTCCCAGCTACTTGGGAAGCTGAGGCAAGAGAATTGCTTAAGCCCAAGAGCTTGAGGTTGCTGTGAGTTGTGGTGCCATGGCACTCTACTGAGGGTGAGGTAACAAGACTCTGTCTCAAAAAAAAAAAAAAAATCTGGGTGTAGTGGCTCACACCTATAATATTAGCACTCTGGGAGGCTGAGGTGAGTGAATTGCCTGAGCTCACGAGTTCAAGACCAGCCTGAGCCTGAGTGAGACCCCATCTCTAAAAATAGCAAGGTATTGTAGCAGGCACCTGTAGTCCCAGCTACTCAGAAGGCTGAGGCAAAAGAATTGCTTGAGCCCAAGAGTTTGAGGTTGCTGTGAGCTGTGAGCCATGGTACTCTACCAAGAGCAACAAAGTAACACTCTGTTTCAAAAAAAAAAAAAAAGCAATCACTTAGAGCATCATGGAACTTCATGTAGCATTCAAACATACAAATTATAGGTAGGTATTAAGGAGGAGAAGAGAGAGCCAAAGTTATGAAAGACAAATATGGTCACTATATACTGGTGAAGGCAACAATACAGGAGGAGGACATTTCAGTTCTTAGTGTTCCCAGATTAATGAAACAAATCCTAACTGGTCTGAACAATATAATATCCTACAACACCATAACAGCTGGGGACTTTAACAGCCCTATGACAGAACTGGACTGATTCTCTAAAACAGAAACTGAACAAAGAAACAAGGGACTTAAATACAACCCTAGAACAATACATGTATACAGAACATATTATCCCAAATCTAATGAGCACATGTTCTTCTCATCACCCCATGGATCATACTCCAAAATTGATCATATCCTAGGACACAAATCAAATATCAACAAAATTAAAATAAGTGAAATTATACTTTATATTTTTTTCAGACCTCAAGGGAATAAAGGTAGAACTCAACTCCAACAAAAATCTTCATCCCCACACAAAGTCATGGAAACTAAACAACCTTATGCTGAACGACAGCTAGGTCAAGGAGGAGACAAAGAAGGAAATTATTAGATTCTTCTAACAAAATGACAATGAAGTGACAAGCTATCAAAACCTGTAGGATATTGCAGAAGCAGTCCTAAGAAGGAAAATTATTGCATTAGATTCTCACATCCAAAAAACAGAAAGAGCTCATATCAACAACCTAATGAATTATCTCAAGGAGATGGAGAAGGAAAAGCAATCCAACTACAACCTAGCAGAAGAAAAGAAATAACCAAATTAAATCAGAAACAAATGAAATTAGAAACGAACAACTCATTCAGAAAATTAACAAAACAAAAATTGGTTTTTCAGAAAGATTAAAAAAATCAATTAATCTTTGGCCAGTTTAACTAGGAACAGAAAGGAAGATCTCTAATAACCTCAAACAGAAATGAAAAAGGGAAATAACAGATATCACAGACAAGAGATTATCTCTGATTACTACAAAAAACCTCAATGCTCAGGTCCTTATGATAAAATGATTTTTTTTCTTTTGGGTAGATGCCTAGTAGTAGGATTGCAGGATCAAATGGGAGGTCTAATTTGGGTTCTTTGAGGATTCTCCATACTCTCTTCCAAAAAAGTTGTAATAGTTTGCAGTCTCACCAGCAGTGTAAAATTGTTCCCTTATCTCCACATCCATCTGCAGCCTCAGCCTTCTGAGTACCTGGTACTACAGGTGCTCACCACAACACCTGGCTATTTTTAGAGATATGGTCTCAAACTTTTCAGCTCAGGAGATCCACCCACCTTAGCCCCCTAAAGTGCTAAGATTATAGGCATGGGGCACCAGGCATGGCCTAAATAGGGATTCTTTCCCCCAGTGTATGTTCTTGTTTGGTTTGTCAAAGATCAGGTGGCTGTAAGAGGTTAGTTTCATCTCATGGTCTTCTATTTGGTTCCAAATGTCAATGTCTCTATTTTTGTGCCAATATCATGCTGTTTTGATTACTATGGCTTTGTAGTATAGCCTAAAGTCTGGTAGGCTGATGCCCCCAGTTTTGTTTTTATTACTAAGAATTGCCTTGGCTATATGGGTTTTTTTCTGGTTCCATATAAAATGAAGAATTGTTTTTCCCAAATCTTGATAGTATGATGTTGGCATCTTAATGGGGATTGCATTGAATCTGCAGATTTCTTTGGGAAGTATAACATTTTAACAATGTTGATTCTTCCCAGACATGAGCACGGTATATTCTTCCACTTGTTAATATCTTCTGCTATTTCCTTTCTTAGGACTTAGTAATTTTCTTTGTAGATGTCCTTCACTTCTTTTGTTAGGTATATTCCTAGGTATTTCATTTTCTTTGAAGCTATGGTGAAGGGAATTGTGTCATTGATTAGCTTCTCATTTTGGCTGTTGGCATATACAAAGGCTACTCATTTGTGGATATTGATTTTATATCATGAAACATTACTGTATTTTTTGATCACTTCCAGGAGTCTTGTGGTTGAGTCTTTAGAATTATCTAAGATCATATCATTAGCAAAGAGTGAGAGTTTGACCTCCTCTGCCCCCATTTGGATGACTGTTATTTCCTTCTCTTGCCTGATTATACTGGCTAAAACTTCTAGCACTATGTTGAATAGTAGTGGTGATAGAGGACAACCTTGTCTGGTTCTAGTTCTAAGTGGAAAGCTTTCAGTTTTACTCCATTCAATATGTTAGCTGTGGGTTTGTCATACATGGCTTCAATCAGATTAAGAAATGTTCCACCTATGCCTAAATTGTAAAGTATTCTAATTAGAAAGGGAAGCAGAATTTTATCGAATGTTTTTTATGCATCTATTGAGAGGATCATATGGTCTTTATTTTTGCTTCTCTTTATATGGTGAATTATGTTTATGAACTCACATAGGTTAAACTAGTCTTGCATCCCTGGGATGAAACCTACTTGATCATTATGTGTAATATTTTTAATGTGTTACTGCAATCTATTGGCTAAGATTTTACTGAGTATTTTTGCATCTATATTCATTAGTGAAATTGGTCTGAAATTCTCCTTTTTAATTGGGTCTTTTCCTGGTTTTGGTATCAGGGTGATGTTTGCTTCAAAGAATGTGTTGGGGAAGATTCCTTCCTTCTCAATTTTTTGAAATAATTTCTGCAGTATGGGTAGAAGCTCTTCTTTGAAGGTTTGACAGAATTCTGGTGTGAAGCCATATGAACCAGGGCTTTTTTGTTGTTGTTGTTGTTGTTGGGAGATTTTTTATTGTTTCTTTGATCTCAGTTCTTGAAATTGGTCTGTTGAAGAGATCTATTTCTTCTTGATTAAGTCTAGGGAGAGGGTGTGATTCCTGGTGTTGATCCATTTCCTCCACATTATGAAATTTCTGGGCATAGAGTTTCTTGTAGTACTCAGAGATGATCTCTTGTATTAATGTCCCCTCTTTTTGTGTCTCTGATTTTATTTATTTGGTTCTTCTCTCTTTTTATGTAGTTAATTTATCTAAAAATGTGTCAATTTTGTTATCTTTTTGAAAATCCAACTTTTCCTTTCACTAATCTTTTGTATTATTTTTGTTCCAATTTTATTTATTTCTGTTCAGATCTATATTGTTTCTTTGCTTTTATTAATTTTGGATTTGGTTTACTGCTGTTTTTCTAGTTCTTTCTGATATATCATTAGGCTATTTATTTGAAGGTTTGCTGCTTTTTTGATGTAGGCTTTTATTGCTATACACTTTCCCCTTATTACTGCTTTTGCTGTATCCCATACGTTTTGTTATATTGTGTTTTCATTTTCATTTGTTTTGAGAATTTCCAAAATTTTCCTAATCTCTTCATTGACCCACTTGCCAGTTAGGAGCATATTGTGTAATTTCCATGTGTTTGTATAGTTTTCAGTGTTCCTATTGCTAGTGATTTCTAGTTTGATTTCATTGTGGTCAGAGAAAATACTTGGTGCTACAGTATTGAGTGCTAATGATAACACTTCTAAATGTTATCTAATGAATTAGATAACAAATGATAAAATGATAACAAATGATAAAATGTTGTACAATTCTAACATTTAGAACTGTTATCATTATGGCTTTCTCCTTTTTCAGTTTTTTCTTGAAATCTATTATATCTAATATATGTATAACTTTTGCTATTTTTTGGTTTGTATTTGCATGGAATTTGTTGTTCAATTTCTTTGATTTCAATCCATATGTATCTTTATTTATTATTTTATTTTATTTTATTTATTTTTTTATTGAATCATAGCTGTGTACAATAATTCAATCATGGGGTACAGTGTCCATATGTATCTTTAAAGGAGACATGGATTTATTATAGATAACATATTCAGTAGAACCTCTGTAAACCGATTACAGAAAGGACTGTAACAAACTAGTCAACACACACAGGTGGTTCACATGAAGAACTAGGCCTACTGTACTGATTGACATGTACATGTGGTTCATGTTCTGTCTATGAAAATTAGGTCAACTTAAGGAGGTGGTCAATGTAGGGAGGTGATCAACTATGGAGGCTCTAGTTTAGTTGGCTCTTTTTTTTTTTTTTCTTTTAATACATTGAGCTACTCAGTGTCTTTTAATTGGAATGGTCAGTCTGTTCACATTCAATATTATTGGTAGATAAGGACCCACTACTGTTGTGTTACTATTTAATTTTTCATTGTTCTGTGGTCCTCTCTTTCTTCTGTTTTCCTTTGGTATGAGTGATTCTTCTCTAGTAGTGTGTTTCAATTTCCTGATTTTGAGTTTCTGTGTATCTGTTTTACGTTTTTTGACTTGAGATTATAAAGAGGATTGCAAAAACATTTATAACCAATTATTTTAAACATATGATAACTCTGCTTATTAACAAATGAACAAGTAAATAAACAAAGAAGTACCATAGAAATTCTATATTTTATTTATGTTTTTGAGATAGAGTCTTACTCTGTCACTCTGGTTAGAATGCTGTGGAAACATAACTCACAGCAACCTTCAAATCTTAGACTTGAGCAATCCTCTTGCCTCAGCCTCCTTAGTAGCTGGGATTACAGGTGTCTGCCACTATGTTGGCTAGTTGTTTTTTTTTTTCTTCCCTATTTTTAGTAGAGATGGGGGGTCTCACTCTTGCTCAGGGTGGTCTTGAACTCCTGAGCTCAAGAAAGCCACCTGTCTTGGCCTCCGAGAGTGCTAGAATTACAGATGTGAGCCACCTCACCCTGCTAGAAATTCTATACTTGAACTCCATCCCCCTAACTTTTTACCTTTTGTTGTTTCCATTCATATCACTTTATACTATCTGTCAAAAATTTGTTGTAGTTATTTTCTTTTTACCTTACCCTAATTGTAAGCTAAAGTTATTTTTGATACTTTAATTTTTCCTACTAAAGACATAAGTATTTTAAATCCCACAATTACAGCAATAAATATTCTATATTTTTGTACTTAATGTTAGCAGTGAGTTGGACAACTTCAAATGATATCTTATTGTTCATAAACATTCTTTTCTTTCAGTTTTAAAAAAACTCTTTTTAGGATTCTTATAAAACAGGTCTGGTGTTGATGAAATCCCTCAGTTTGTTTTTATCTGTGAATATCTTTATTTCTCTTTTATGTTTGAAGGATATTTTTGTAGAATTTAGTATTCTAGGGTTAAGGTTTTTTTTCTCCAGCACTTAGAATATGTGTTGGTGGCTCAGCGCCTGTGGCTCAACGGGCTAAGGTGCCAGCCACGTACACCTGAGCTGGCGGGTTCGAATCCAGCCCGGGCCCGCCAAACAACAATGACAGCTGCAACCAAAAAATGGCTGGGCATTGTGGTGTGCGCCTGTAGTCCCAGCTACCTGGGAGGCTGAGGCAAGAGACTCGCTTGAGCCCAGGAATTGGAGGTTGCTGTGAGCTGTCATGCCACAGCACTCTATCCAGGGTGACAGCTTTAGGGTGTGTATCAAAAAAAAAAAAAAAAAAAAAAAAAAAGAATATGTGTTGGTACTTTCCTGGCCGATTAGATTTCCACTGAGATGTCTGCTGCCAGACATTGTGGCTTCTTTATTTTTTACTGTTTTTTTTTTTTTTATTCCCTCAGGAATTTATCTTTATTCATGATTTTGGAGATTATTAAATGCTTTGTAGTTTTTTTATTTGGATTAAATCTGCTTGGTCATCTATGACCTTCTTGTACCTGAATATTGATATCTTTCTTTGGGTTTGGGAAGTTCTCTGTTATCATTTATTTAAATAAATGTTCTACCTCAATCTCATTGTTTATCTCCTCTTTGAAGACATTAAGTTTAGATTTACTATTTTCAAGCTATTTTCTAGATCTTGTCCTACAATACCTTCATTTTTTTTCTCTTCTGACTGTGTATTTTCAAATCACCTGTCTTTAAGCTCACTAATTCTTTTTTCTACTTGGCCAATTCTGCTGTAGGGAGGCTCTGAAGCATTTGTTTGCAATTTGAATTATATAGCTCCAGAATTTCTGCTTGATTTATTTTTATTATTTCAATCTTTCTGTTAAATTTCTTAGTAGGCTTCTGAATTCCTTCTCTGTGTTGTCTTGAAGTTCACTGAGCTTCTTTAGGACAGCTATTTTATATTCTTTGTCTGAAAGATACAATTTCTCCATAACTACACAATTGGTCACTAGATGAGGTCACATGATTAGCTCCACTGATGAAGTTATGTTTTCCCAGATGTTTTTGATACTTATGGATGTTTGTTGATGGCTGGGTATTAAAGACTTAGCTATTTATTTTGATCTTCACAGTATGGGCTTGTTTGGACCTGTCATTCTTATGAAGTCTTTCCAGATATTCAAAGGGAATTCAGTGTTAAAATTTTAGTCTTTGGTCACGGCTAACATAGTCTTATGTTAGCTCTTGGGGGATCCAAGCCCAGTAATATGCCTTGATGGACTTGGGTAAGATACAGAAGAATCCTCTGGATTGTTAGGTTAAGTCTCTCACTCTCTTCCCTCACTCTCTGGGCTGGGCTGTTGGAGTTGGTGAAGGAGTAATGTGGATACTCCTTTGCAGCCAGCAGTATTAAGTCCCACCTGAAGCTAGCTCAGTCTTACTCAAAGCCCATGGCAACTGTTGTCCAGCTAATGTTTATTCAAAGCTGAATGTCTTTTGGTCAGGAGGTGGTGGATCCTGTTAGGACTGGGCCCTTCCCTTTGGGGAAGCATGTTTCTTTCTGGCCTAGGATGGGTCCAGAAATGCCATCCTAGAACTAAGGCTTGAATCCAGGGCTTCAGGAATGTGCTTGGTACTTTATTTACTGTGGATGAGC
Organism: Perodicticus potto; assembly: GCA_963574655.1. Classification (NCBI taxonomy): domain Eukaryota; kingdom Metazoa; phylum Chordata; class Mammalia; order Primates; family Lorisidae; genus Perodicticus; species Perodicticus potto. Next base: position 6,410 of record CAUYRH010102722.1, on the reverse strand, counting down.
TGGTACCTAACTTGCAAAACAAAGTCCTCTGAACTCTTCCCTTCTCTTTCACTAAATGGAATAAGACTGCCTGGCTGTACGGCCTGGAGTTAGAGGAGTGGTGACATAGGCACTGGGTTGGCCACCACTACTAGTGTCTCACTAGGTCATGAGGACCCTAGGTCTACTGACTTCCAGCCATCAGAGCTGCAGGAATTGCCCAGTTGCAATCATTGCAATCTTTGTGGCCCAATTACCTTATGACTCTAGTCCAGGCCTCAGGTTGCTTTTTTTTCAGCCAGTGGTAGGGCTAGCCAGAACTCGGGTTTCAGGGCAGAGGATTTCTCTCCAGCAGGGTTAGTCTAAATGCTCTTTCAATGGACACCAGTAGCATTATGCCCTGTGTTGTATCCCCCTGTGCCAGAACAGTCCTTATTTCAATACAATGTCCTACAATTGTTTGACTCTCTCTCAGGCACACAGATTTTCCCTCCACTTGGTATGCTGGCCATGATAGTGCTGGGAGATTGGGAAGGGGTGATACAAGCAATGTATTTTCCACCCTCAGTGTTTCTTCATATCATTTTAAAGTCAGGTAGTATGATTGCTCATCTGAATTCTGATTCTTCTAAAGGTGCTTAGTTGTGTGGATATTTGTTGAATTTGTTGTTCATGTGGAGAAATAATTGCTGGAGGTTTCTATTTGGCCATCTTGCTCCTGAACTTTTAAATATTAGTTTTTAAGCTTTTTCAACTCCAGAATTTACTTTCGATTCTTTTATAATTTCTATTTTTTCATTGATATTCTCTATTTTGTGTGTCATTGTCAAATAGTTAATATTTATTTTGCTTCTTTAAAAATGGTTTCCTTAGTTATGTGACCATGCTTATTATAGCCACTTTAAAGTATTTGTTAAATCCAACATTTGATTGTCTTACAAGCAATTTTTATTACTTTTTTTTCTAGTTTATGAGTCATACTTCCCTGCTTCTTTTCATGTCTCACCAGAACATTTTAGATAACATATTATCTAAAACTGTAGGTGCTGGCATTCCTACCACACAGTCTGTTATTATTTGTTAATTTGTTTAGTGAGAGATTATGTTAGTAAAGTATATTTTTCTACCTTTCCTCCATAATGTTCAGCCTCTGATGTTTCTCTGGGAGGCCCAGCTTTGGATACACCCAGAGTCACTCTGGGATGACAGTTGTTTGGGTAGGGCTCTCTTCTTCTCTTTCCCTGACCACACCCGGATGTTAAACTCTATTAATTGATGACCAATTGTTTTACTGTTTTTTATTTATGCACCAATATACTAGTGCATAAATTCCTCTGAAATATAATGCTATAAAATTTTGTTACCTTGGTAAAACTAGTTTCTGAGGTCATTGACTTATTTTCTGATTCCAGGAAAGCTCCTTCCAACTGTTTTATTCCGTTGTCTCTTCTGCAAACTATCCAGGCTTCGGCTCAGCGCCTGTGGCTCAACGGGCTAAGTCGCCAGCCACGTACACCTGAGCTGGCGGGTTCGAATCCAGCCTGGGCCCACCAAACAACAATGAAGGCTGCAACCAAAAAATGGCCGGGCGTTGTGGCGGGCGCCTATAGTCCCACCTGCTTGGGAGGCAGAGGCAGGAGACTCGCTTGAGCCCAGGAATTGGAGGTTGTTGTGAGCTGTGATGCCATGGCACTCTATCTAGGGTGACAGCTTGAGGCTCTGTCTCAAAGAAAAAAAAAAAACCCAAAAAACTATCTAGGCTTCAGTTTAACCTATATCTTGAATCTCCTCTAAACTGTCTTTCACTATAGTTTTCACTATTCTTCAGAACTTCCTTAGGACTGAACTTCTTCACTCTCTTGAAGGCAAAAAGTTCAAATAAAGTCAGGTTATTTAGGAAGAAATTATGAGCTTTTGTATGGTCTGCCCCACTCCACCAGACAAAAATCTTTAAGTGGGGATTGAGATAATAGCAATCCTTTCTTATGGTGACTTCCCAACTCTGGGATTTGATAACTCAGGGGCAGAAGCAGCAGCCATGGGTTCTTTCAGCTACTTCTCTGGCATGAGACCACTGCCTCATAAGGTATCAAGACTCCAGTATTCTGGGGCGGCATCTGTGGTTCAAAGGGGTAGGGTCCCATATGTTGGAGGTGGCAGGTTTAAACCCAGCCCCAGCCAAAAAAAAGCAAAAACAACAACAACAACAACAAAAGACCCCAGTATTCTTAGTACACTATGCCCCAAATAGAACCTTGGTTCCACAAGTAGCAGCTGGGCAGAAAAATGGAGACCCACATCTGAACTCCATTGGCTTAGCATTTAGTCTCAGCAGTGTGTAGCTAGGAGCCAGAAGAAAACTACTGATGAACTGCTTTCCCCAAAAGACAGCCCTCCATCTGGGTGCTGGGGGCAAAATGGAATCTTTTGTTCCTGACTTAAGAAGCTTGAAGTGGGCTCTCTGCTTCATTAAGCTGAGAAGGAGTATAGAAGAAACACTTTATTCAAATACTGCAGACTCTCAACTTTCTTAATAAATTTTTGTAGATTTTGAATAAAATGTTGCTTCATTTGATATTTGCTCTTAACACCATTTCCAGCAGTTTTAAATGGTTTTTATTTTTCATAGTTTTCACAACTTTCACTGGAAAGTATGTAAGTTGTCCCAGTGTCTTGCCAGAATTTGGGCTCTTAAACCTGGAGAAATTATGCATGTCATAACACTTGAAATTTCACAAATACAAATTAAAGAAAAATAGCCAAGGCATAAGCTTCAAAATAATAGGAGAATTAGGATTTATTGAACACGTACATTGGGCTAAAATGTTCTAAAAGTGCTTTTCACTTAGATAAAGATAAAGATAACAAAATGATTTCTTTCTGAGTCTGATTGTCCCAAGCCCCAAATAAAATTCACCCCCAATAAATCAAAGAGAGACAAAATCTTAGCCCCTAATTATCACCTAATCTAGTCCACAGCTTCTAATAAGGTAATAAGAAATCATGTAATTGAGCCACTCTATACATAAAATCTCTTGGAATAAAAAAGGCTTACCAAAGATGCCCACATCAGACCCTGATGCTAGGATGAACTGAAGTTCAGGTACATTCAGGGCAGGACATGTGGGTTGAAAATGGGTACAGTCAGTTTCCAGGTGGCAGCAGGTTAGGTGTACTTCTTCAGTAGTCCTTACCTGAAGGGGCAGAGACAGGAAAGCAGTTGAAAACGAGAACAAAATCTCTCATGTATGGATCACACAAGCTGTTCTTTGTGGAGAAAATAGTTAGTTAAAAACACTGGCCCTGAAACACATTGTAGACCACTGATTGATCAAACACTTTAAGTGCAAAGCATACCATTTTTTTTCCTTCCATTTTGGAGAAACTGCCAGGTGATTTCCTGCAGATATAAAAGATCCCCATTGATCTTCAATTACCTACATAATAAGGAAGTTATATTATTAATAATTGGCATTGATCATGGTGTGTATATTCAATAGTATAATAGTCTATTATATTCAATAATAAATCTACTGATATCTCATAAAATTCAGGGTGTGGACATCAGATATCAGACAACTCCTAAATGTATTTATATTTACACAAATTAAAGGCCAGACTTATACCTGAATTTTAAATTAGTGACCCCAATCTTACTTTTTTTTGTTTTGAGACAGAGTCTTAAGCTGTCGCCCTTGGTAGAGTGCCATGGCATCACAGCTCACAGCAACTTCAAACTCTTGGCCTTAAGCGACTCTCTTGCCTCAGACTCCCAAGTAGCTGGGACTACAGGTGCCTGCCATTAAGCCTGGCTATTTTTTTCATTGCAATTGTCATTGTTGTTTTAGCAGGCCCGGGCCGGGTTGGAACCCTCTAGCCTTGGTGTATATGGTATATGGCTGGCACCCTACCCACTGAGTTACAGGTGCTGCCCATCTTACGATCTTTCTGTTGTGAATCATAATCCAAAATATTACAAAATCATCAAAATCTAAAAATATTGAAATAAGGATGAATATGCCTATTCATGTATTTAGAAAAAAACTCACTACACCATAAAGACAATGGAAATGAATAACAAAACTATTCAATATGTTAATACAACATCAGGAGAGCAAAAATATTTATGTTACAATTCTGAGGTAAAGTTCAAGTTTGCTGAGCCCTTTCCCCGGGGGTTTGCTGAACACACTCACATTGTGCACTGTAGGTGAGATCGTGCCCTCTTTCCTCTCCCCTCCCTTGCCCTTCTCACCCTCCACTGGTTCACTTCCTCACTTCCCCTTCCTAGACTACACTTGTGTTACACTTGCATGTAGTGGTTTATAGGTACATCGGTTGCATATTAGAATTGAGTACACAGAAACTATTTCTTTTCCCATTCTTGAGAAACTTGACTAAGAAGAATGAATCTTAAATCTACCTGTTAAACCCCAATTCCATGAAAACACATGCTGGACCAGTCAGGGATGGGAGCTCCAAAGAAACTTCTTTCCTGGATGAAACTCCCTCACAACTTACAGGTGACATCTGGTGTCACAACCAACCCTACTCAACATCAGGGGTAAATTTGAGTGGAGACTGAGCAATCCAGCCTGGAGATGCCCAGCAATTACCTGGTCACTCATGGCAAAGGGACACCCAAGTCAGATACTGATACTGTGAGAGCAAGACAGCGAAATGAAAGGATAGCACATGTTTAGAGCACCCATATAGAAGAGTCAGAGGGCCCACATGCACCATAGTAGGCAATGTACAGCTCTGCTAGGAAACCACTGTCTTGGTACTGCTCACCACAAGGCCTGGGAACTGCTACAGTCACAGTTCACGCTCAAAGAGCTTTGGCCTTTGAAGGTCCAGGGTTGGGAATCAATACTGTGTCTGGGCACCTGGACATGAGAGCCTTAACTACGCATGAAAAGAGAGATGGACTATGGGTTCCAGTGGTATAATCTATGTTGTAAGAGGACGGACACCTAGGAGAGGATGAACTAAGGGCCTGACATGCCACCAACATGGAACTGGGTGGGTACTGCCTGTGATCACCAACAAGGACCCACGTGGTCCTCCTGGACCATCACCACTGACAAAAACAGGGGCCTCTAAGGGTCAAAAAAACAGAAAGTTTCCCCCAGAAGAAGACAGAGGTTAAATTTCTCATTGGATTGCCAAAAAAAGCACTATTTGCAATCAGACAGGAACTCAGAACGCACACCCATCCACCACACTCTAAGCCCTACTGGTCAAAGGCAACACTATAGGCCATTCACTCACTTTCCAACCTCCACTTCAGAGTGCTAACAAGGGCACAACAACTCCCTGAAAGAAATGAGCCACCCAAACGGCCTGCCAGTGGAATGGATTCCTAGACACAAACCCCACAAAGGTGAGTAGGACACCGGCCCCATATACCGAGGGTGGCAGGAACGAACTCACCGCGGTCAAACTGCAACAAAAAATAGCTGGGCATTATACCGAGTTCTGTAGTCCCAGCTACTCTGGAGACTAAGGCAAGAGAATCCGGTAAGGCCAGGAGTTGGAGGTTGAGTGAGCTGTGTTATGCTACAGCACTCTACCCAGGAAAATAAAGTGAGGCTCTATCTCTGCAAAAACCAAACCAAACCAAACCAAAACAAACCCACAAAGGGACATGGAGACCTGTAGATTCAAGCCTTGACAAAGAGCTCTGCCCCAAAGAAAACACTGCCTGTGGACCCGAGGTGGAACCCGGACCACTGACAAGGACTTGCACCTTCCTCTGGGGGTGGGTGGGAAGGGGGTCACGTTTCCGGGGAGCTCAGTGTAGGGAAAAAACTACACTGAGCTGTGCGGGGCCTTCGGCCTCCCACAAGGACCCCTTGGGGACCTAGGGGACCTGGACCAAGGCCACTGACAAGGACGTGCGACCGACTTCCCCCCCGGGCCTGAGGGGTAGCGGGAGCGAGGGGGAGTCTGTCCCAGAGCTTCCCAGGGAGCTTCCCCCAGAAGAGGGAGTTCATGGGCTTTGCAGCGCTAAGGGCTCTTTGCCATCAGCCTGGACCTCTGGACCCCCACCCCCGACCCTGCAACTCCGTGCCCTCCTGGACCGGGCGGACGCCCCAGGCGGGCCACTCACCTGCCATCTGCCCTGCCGGAGGGCCAACCTGGGCAGAACGGCTCCCTGAAATGCACAAACAAGGTGGGGTAGGGGGGGAGCGCGAGCTCAGCAAGGAGCCTCCCCCACGGCCTGCTGCCCCCGGGGAATGGACCCCTGACACCCAGCCCGCGGAAGGAGCTTTGGGTGCTCACCTGGAGCGCACGGTCCTGCTTGGGGACCCTCCCACCCCGACAGGCCCTCCGGGGGCCCCCAGGTCTCCTGCCTCGGGGACGATTGCGGGGGAGCCCCACCGTCCCGGCTTCCTCTTGCAAAAGCTTCGCCTAGGCTGGGTGGG
>CAUYRH010102718.1:0-14677 GCA_963574655.1 Perodicticus potto | reverse complement strand
CCGCCAAACAACAATGACAGCTGCAACCAAAAAATGGCTGGGCGTTGTGGCGAGCGCCTGTAGTCCCAGCTACGTGGGAGGCGGAGGCAGGAGACTCGTTTGAGCCCAGGAATTGGAGGTTGCTGTGGGCTGTGATGCCACAGCACTCTATCCAGGGTGACAGTTTGAGGCTCTGTCTCAAAAAAAAAAAAAATCACAGAGCTAGGAGCCTTTAAGGACAATAGACAGTATAACTCAGAACTGCAACCCTAACACTTCGTGTGGGTTAGGGGCTTCTTCATTCAGAGTTGGTTAGGTAAGACCCAACCCCAGTCTATATGCTCATTGCAGAGGAATGAGAATTCCCTCTCAAAGATTTGTTGAAGAAACCCAGCATCATCAGAATATACAAAGGTGTTTGGCAAAGGACAGGTAAAGATGAAATCTAAGTCATTGTGTCCCAGGACATTCAATGTCAAATGCAGGGGTTGCAAGACCTTGGCATAGCCATGTCACACACAGTGCAGGAAGGCAGATGAAGCCAGTAGTTCTCGGTGGTGGGCACATCGAGCCTCCTGCTTGCTCAGAAGGACTCTCTAAAGTAGCTCTCAAGGTGGTCCTAGAGCTGAGATGTGCTGAGAAGCTAAGCAAGGATGGGCCCTCCAGCACAGGGGCCAGGATTGGCAGCTCCTTCATCCCACTAGAGGGAAGGTGGTGCAAATTCAGCAAGGTGGGACAATGAAGGATGTCATATTTGAGATCTTGACCTTCTGGTGAAGGACAGTCCAAGATCACCTGGGGAGGTTGGGCACAGTGGCTTACACCTGTAATCCAAGCACTGTGGGATGCCAAAGCAGGAGGATCACTTGAGGTGAGGCATTCAAGACTAGCCTAAGTGAGAGCAAGACCCTGTCTCTACTAAAAAGAAAAATTAGTAGGGCACAGTGGCATGTGCCTATAGTCCTTGCTACTTGGGAGTCTAAGGCAGGAAGATCCCTTGAAGCCAGGAGTTTAAGGATTGCCATGAGCTGTGATCACACCATTGTACCCTAGCCAGGGCAATAGAGCAAGACTCTCAAAAAAAAAAAAAATCACTTGGTGAGAGCAAAGAGATGCAGGAACTAGAGGAGCAGTCTGGAAGAGATGATGTGAAGGGGAGAGGGAGCTGATGGGCACAGCACCCGCTGAGATGAATGCCATGGATCAGTAGTCACCACTGAACACAGGCATGATCTAAGCACGCAGCAAAGGGCTGGGCACATAGTAGGCAGTCAGTACACATTCGGTGACTAAGGGCCCAGTCATCATTGTTGAGAGAGACAGAAAAAGAGATCAGGTGGAAAACACATCTTACATAAACTTGCCCAGTTAATCCTCTGATAGAAGAGGAGACTTCTTCCCCCAAGTGAGTCACATTCTACCCAAGGCCTCCTGCCCCTACCCAGACTCCTGACTCTGACTTTCCTGAAATAAATCTGGAGGTGGCATATGCCTGGGAATAGGACACTAGTATTTCTCCTCCTGTGAGACAGAGGCTCTGTCTCTGATTCAGACTTGCCTCACTTAACACCCTTGGTCCTTCCCTACCAGTCCTTCTTCAAGCTTGCTTTTTCTTTGCCTCTTCCAGAAACCCAAACTCCAGACTCGCTCTTACTTTCTCAACTGACCTGACTGCAGGACAAAGCCCAGAAAGGTCACAGGCATGCAGGGAGCCCAGTGCAGCCGCATCACTCAGGGTGGGTCATAGTGGGATTTCACATCAGGGGGCCAGAGGCTTAGGGGGTGGATCCTATTGCCAATTCTACTCTGTTTCTCTTTAGATCTCAGTTTCCCTCTAGGAAACTCATACTGAAGATGAAGAGTCTTTAGTCCTCTTGTGACTGATGACTTAGACATTACTTCCCAGCAACCCCTAGGCAAGGAGCCCCCCCAAAGGCATCCCCTCCTCTTAGAGTTGGCCAAGAATCCTTGGCCCAAGGCAGCAAGAGTCTGGCACTGGTGCAGCCATGGAAAGGATCAGAGCTTGCTCCCCAAGGGCCTGAAACCCCTGCCAATACTGCCACCACTCCCCACCCCCAAGAGCCCTGCCCAACCTGTCCTACAGGTGTGTCTGGCTCAGGGCCAGCTGCCCAGCACCCAACTCATTTACGGGAAGGGAGGATGTAAACAGAGGACAAGGGGCGGGCAGAGGACAAAGGCAACCTGGGTCTTTTGTTCATATCTCCTTCGGCTCAGAGGCTGCTCATATCACCCCTGGGGGGCTGGCATCCTGTGACCTGTCCACCAAGGGGCAATATGCAGTGCCACAAGCTGTCCCCATCTGCCCATCAAGATTTTACCTTCTCCCGACCACCTGGTGCCTGTTTCCAGAACTGTCCTTTGCCTACCTATCTTCCCTCATAGCGTGGTCTTGGCCTAGGCAATGAATGACCTATCCACTCAGCCTGAGACTCAAGCAGTCGTAGTTACCGCTGAACACAGGCATGATCTAAGCACCCAGCAAAGGTGCTGAGTCAGTGACCAGCGTGTGCCATGTGGACTACTCAGAAGGCAGGGAGGCACTTAGGTTTCCTTTTCTCTGAGAGAAGATAGAGGATAGCAGGCTGAGGAAGCAGGCTGAGGATACCTGAAAGAGACTCAGCAATGATCAGAGGGGAAAACAGGCAGAGTGAGAATAATAATACTACCTATCTCTCAGAGTTAATTTATTTATGATGTTTAGAGTACTTAGTGCATAGGAAATTCAAATATATGGCTGGTGCAGTGGCTAATACCTACAATCCTAGCACTCTGGGAGGCTGAGATTGCTTGAGCTCAGGAGCTCAAGACCAGCTTGGGCAAGAGCAAGACCCCATCTCTACTAAAAATAAAAAAACTAGCCAGGTGTTGTGGTGGGTGCCTATAGTCCCAGCTACTTGGGAGTCTGAGGCAAGAGAATCACTTGAGCCTAGGAGTTTTAGGTTGCTGTAAGCTATGACGTCACCACACTCTTGCCTGGGACAACAGAGTGAAACTGTGTCTCAAAAAAAAAATTCCTGAGGCAGCACCTGTGGCTCAAAGGAGTAGGGCACCAGCCCCATATACTGGAGGTTATGGGTTCAAACCCGGCCCCAGCCAAAAACTGCAAAAAAAGAAAAAAAAAAAAGAAAAAAATCCCTTGTGTTCAAATATTTTTTGAGTATCCACCAGATTTCGGGCCCTCATCTAGTGGCAGGGATATATTAGTGTGCAAAACAAAGACCCCTGCCTGTCCATATTCATCTCCATTCTAGGGGGCAAGAGACACAAAACAAGATAAATACAAAAAATGTTATGCAATAGATAATGACAAGTGCTGGGGAGAAGGAGAAAGCAAAGGAGATGTTGGGGGAGGGGTTGCCAGATGTCCTTCAGAAGAGGCTTTTTGACTGAGGATCTGAAGCCACCAAGGGACAGAGAGATCTGGGTGAACCTGAAGGTAAGAAACATTCTGGGGGCTCGGCACCTGTGGCTCAATGGGCTAAGGCGCCAGCCACGTACACCTAAGCTGGTGGGTTCGAATCTAGCCTGGCCCGCCAAACAACAATGACATCTGCAACCAAAAAAAAAAAAATGGCCAGGCGTTGTGGTGGGCGCTTGTAGTCCCAGCTACTTGGGAGGCGGAGGCAGGAGACTCACTTGAGCCCAGGAATCAGAGGTTGCTGTGAGCTGTGATGCCACAGCACTCTATCCAGGGTGACAGCTTGAGGCTCTGTTTCAAAAAAAAAAAAAGAAACATTCTGGGGAGAGCAAGGAGGCAGCACAAGGCCTTTAGGTGGGAGTGTGTGTAACATGTTGGGGGAACAGTCAAGAGGCCAGTGAACCTGGAAGGACGTCCAGCACAGACCTGGGGGCCAGTGCCCCAAGGCCTTGGAGGAGCTTGGTGTACACTTTAATTAAATGGGAGCCTTGGAGGGTTCTGAGAAGAGGAATGTCATGAATTCACTTATGGTTTAACTGGATTGCTCTGGCTACAGGATTAGACAATAATATGTTATTATCAACTGTTAGCAATTAGTTTTGAATTATGGTAAAATGTACATACATAACATCGATCATTTTAACCATTTTTTTTTTTTTGAGACAAGTCTCACTTTGTCACCCTTGGTAGAGTGCTGTGGCTTCAAAGCTCACAGCAACCTCCAACTCTAGGCTCAAGCTATTCTCTGGCCTCGGCCTCCAGAGTAGCTGAAGCTACAGGTGCCTGCCACAACTCCTGGCTATTTTTTAGAGATGGAGTCTCACTCTGGCTCAGGTTGGTCTCAAACCTGTGAGCTCAGGGCAATCTACCCACCTCCGCCTTCCAGAGTGCTAGGTGAACCGGAGCCTTTTTTTTTTTTTTTTTGACAGAGTCTCACTATGTCGCCCTGGGTAAAGTGCAGTGGCATCGTAGCTCACAGTAACCTCAAACTCTTGGGCTTAAGCGATTCTCTTGCCTCAGCCTCCCAAGTAGCTGGGACCTCAGGCATTTTAACCATTTTTAAGAGTACAATTCTGTGGCATGAAGTACAGTCATCTTATTGTGCAACCATCACCATCATCCATCTCCAGAACTCTTTTCATCTTCCCCACTGAAACTCTGTTAAACAATAACTCCCCATTCCCCTGCCCCCAGCCCTGGCAACCACAATTCAACTTTCTGTTTCTATAAATTTGACTGACTTCTCTAGGCACCTCAGGTAAGTAGCATTATGCAGTCTTTGTCCTTGTCTGTCTGGCTAGTTTCACATACCTATTAGTTTTTCATTCTTTCTTTATTATTAAGTGATAATGTTACTTGCTTTGACTACCTTAGAATTGTCAAAGGAGGTGATGAATGTGAAGATGTTTTGTAAGTGGTAAAACCCAATTCCAATGTTAGGATTATTATGGTCATTGTTCTTCCCCAGGCAAGTCTGCCCAACTGGGAGTGCTGCACTGGGGGGAATTCTGAACTTCCTTCCAGATGTTTAAAGGGACAGGGCAGGTCACAAGCTCTGGTTACCTAGAAAGCTGCAGTCCCTGGGTCTGCAGTCTGGGGCTGGTGGGAAAGGTCTTCTGGTCTGGTGAGCTGACCCCAAAGGCGGGCAGGGAAGCCAGCTCCTTCTACCACCTCTGATGCCACAGAGCCCTCTCCCGCTGAATCTGTGAGGCTCATAGTATGCCCCTGCACATTTCGCAAAAGCTCCTAGCCATCCTAGGATATAAATCCCTGCAAGCAACTATACCGATCCCTTACCCCTAATTGCTACCAGATACGAATGTTATGATAGAGATATTTCCTGGGAATTTGGAGAGCACAGAGGAGTACAGAACCATGACTGGGCTGGTAGAGGACCGTGTCAGTAAGATTTCCTGGGGGTGACTGAATACCGCTTCACCCTCTGCTCAATAATAGCAAGAGTAGTGCTGCTTAAAGAGCAATGCCATGAGCAGCACTCCAAGCATCTCACGCGTCTCCTCCCTGCAAGGCAGGGACTCTTAGCACCTCCACTTTACAAATGAGGAAAATGAGGTTCAGAGAGGTTCATCCCCAAGCTCAAGATCACACAGCTCCTATCTGGCAATGCCAGGATGGAGTCTGAGGCGTGCTGGTCTCCACAGTCTGCACTTGGTCACCCTTCTGAAAAGCAGGGTGGCCCAAGGAGTGGGCCAGGGTATGTGGTCCACAGTGGTTCATAAGATAAGCATAGGTGGTGCATGGGCAAACGTTTCCAAAAATGTAGTAAGTATTAATTCACATTAATGTATGCAAGGAAAATGATAGCACATCGTACCCTTGAAGAAATATAAAAATAAAGTTTCCTTTTGTTTTTGAGAAAGTCTTACTTCATTGCCCCAGGCTACAGTGCAGTGGCCTCATCATAGCTCACAGCAAACTCAAACTTCTGGGCTCAAGTGATCCTCCTTCCTCAGTCTCCCAAGTAGCTGGGACTACAGGTGCCTGCCACAATACCTGGCTAATTTTTCTATTTGTAGTAGAGATGGGTGGTCTCACTATTATGCAGGCTGGTCTTGAACTCCTAACCTCGAGTGATTCTCCCACCTTGCCTCGCAGAGTGCTAGGATTACAGGTATAAGCCACCACACCCAGCCTAGAATTTCCTTTTGAATTAAATTTATTTAAATAAAAAGAGAAACTTTTTTTTTAAGGATTCAATTCTCTTCTAATTTAACTTTCCAGGTATCACATCAAAAGGTTATGTTTATCAAAGGGGATTTTTTTTTTTTAATTGTGGCAAAATAGCCGTAACGTTACCATTTTAATTATTTTTAAGTAGACATTTCTGTAGCATTATAGTCGCCATGTTGTGCATCTGTCACCACCATCCATCTCCAGTAATTTTCCGTCTTCCCAAACTGGAACTCTGAATCCATTTTCTTCTCCCGCCCCATTCTCTCTTCTGTCCACCGTTCTCCCCACATGCTCTTCTCCCTCCATCCTGCCCAGCCCCTGGCAATCACCATTTTGCATTCTGTGTTCATGAATTTGCCTATTCTAGGTACTACATATAAGGGAAATCATATAATATTTATCCTTTTGTGTCTGGCTTATTTCACTTATAAAATAAGGGGGGGCTTATTTAAAGAGAAAATATTTCGACAAATAATAGTTGTTGTTGTTGTTGTTTCTTGAGACAGTGTGTCATTATGTCACCCTCACTAGAGTGCCGTTGTGAGCTCACAGCAACCTCTAACTCTTGGGCTTAAGCGATTCTCTTGCCTCAGCCTCCCAAGTAGCTGGGACTACAGGTGCCTGCCACAATGCCCAGCTATTTTTGGTTGCAGCTGTCATTGCTGTTTAGCAGGCCTGGCTGGGCTTGAACCCACTAGCCTCGGTGGATGTGGCCGGAGCCCTACTCACTGAGCTATGGGCGCTGAGCCATGTTGTTTTTATGTTTGTTTTTTTTTTTTGAGACAGAATCTCACTTTGTCGCCCTTGGTAGATTGCCAGGGCATCATAGCTCACGGCAATTTCTAAGTCTTGGCCTCAAGCAATTCTCTTGCCTCAGCTCCTGAGTAGCTGGGACTACAAGTGCCCGCCACAATGTCTGGCTCTTTTTAGAGGTGGGGTCTCGCTCTGGCTCAGGCTGGTCTTGAACCTGTGAGCTCAGGCAGTCCACCCGCCTCAGTCTTCCAGAGTGCTGGGATTACAGGCGTGAGCCACCACACCCACCCAACAGATGGTAGTTTAGGAGGTGTGCAGGTGTGACATAGTGCAAGGGTGACTGAAGATGGGAAATTCAACAGGCTGTGAGAGAGGAAGGACTTCTTAGTCATCCCTGTCTCTTAACAAGCCCATGACTAGATCTGTCAAGTGGGAAGTGAAGGCAGCATGTTGGGAATGGGAGAAAGAGGAGGTAGAAAGGGGTCAAGTGCAAATTCTCATCCAAAGAGTGAAGCAGGTGTTACTTGGTGCAGGACTGGCTGTCCACTCCATAAATGCCTGATCAGTGGCTTATCTGTGTACTATACTTCCAGAAAGGAGCCTGGCTCCACTCCAAGCCTTCTGGTGCCATTTTCTTGCCCAAGCTAAGGTAGCCAAGGGACTTCGTACTGCTGCTGACCCAGATATGTCCAAAAAATCAAGTGGAAACCAGTGACTAAATGTGCTATGTCTCAAGGTTCTGAGTCCACAGGAGAGATAATACTTAGGGCAGGATCTAAGCAGAGAAAAGACTGAGATTGGGAAATCCCCCGAGGATTATAGATTTCTGGGATTGAAACAAAGGCATTTCCAGAACAGAGAGGGAGGATTCAGACTCAAGATCACAACAGGCAAACTCTGGCACCATGATCTCTAGGTCAAGTACACCAGAAGTATCAGGACATGAGGTTTCTTTCCAAGGAACACATTCATTGCCTGGTGTTTTCTGAGTAAATGATGCGTATGCTATGGGTGTTTGTGCTGAGTGGTCCTGCTCCTTCTGTAGTTTAATACCTGTGTACAGCCCATCCCTGCAAGCTAATCAATTCTAGTTTCAGACTCAGATTATTTCTTTCTGTTATTTATTTATTTATTATGTATTTATAAATAGATGGCATCTCACTATGCTGTCCAGCCTGGAATGCAGTGACCATACACAGGAATCACCCCACTACTGATCAGCACAGGAGTTTCACTCAGATTCTTCTTTAAAAAAATAAAACTTATTTTTGCTAAACATACCATTTTTTATCAAATATAAGATGATACCAAGGCACTCTGAGAGGGTGAGGCAGGTGCATTGTTTGAGCTCACTTTGAGACCAGCCTGAGCAAGAGCGAGACCCTGTCTCTAAAAATAGGCTCTGTGCAGGCGCCTGTGGTCCCAGTTACTTGGGAGGCCGAGGCAGGAGGATCACTTGAACCCAGAAGTTTGAGGTTGCTATGAGCTAGGCTGATGCCAGGACACTCTAGCCAGGGTGACAGAGTGAGACTCTGTCTCAAAAAAACAACAACAAAAAAGAATTCCTTTTTAAAATTCACAACAATCACAAGAAATCTTATTTTGAAAAAGGACACAGTACAAGTGTGAATGTAGTCATCATGGAAAAAAAGAGCTCCAGACAAATTCTTTTATATGTAATATTTCCCTTGGAGGAACATTTCTTAATGAGAGGAGTTCATTTTTTCCCAGTTGAGAACTTGCTGCTCCAAGTTGCTAATACTAGTTCAATGTTTTATATGAGTCTATGTCTAGGGTGGGAAGGGATTTTGGTGTCTGAGTAATCTACATACTGATGAATGAGGCCAAGCAGGGTGGTTCACACCTATAATTCTAGCACTCTGGGAGGCCGAGGTGGGTGAATTGCTTGAGCTCTGGAGTTTGAGACCAACATGAGCAAGAGCGAGACTCCATCTCTACTAAAAATAGAAAAACTAGTCTCCTGTTTTTCCCAGCTACTTAGAAGGCTGAAGCAAGAGGATTGCTCAAGCCCAAGAGTTTGAGGTTGCTGTGAGCTATGACGCCAGAGGCACTCTACTCAGGGCGACAGAGTGCAACTCTGTTTCAAAAAAAAAAAAAACCATGATGAGTGAATGGAACAAATAGAATGCCAAGATCTTGGGTGGTAAAAAGAAATTTTTAAATACCCGTTTAGGTATAGGTATAAATATATACTTTGGAACAATGCTAGATAAATAAAAAAGCTATATAACCTTGTGCAAAATGTAAAATGTTGTTTGCCATCAGGAAGCCTTCCATGTCATATGTATAGTTATGTATACTACGGACAAATATTTACTATATTTGTGAGCAGTAATGAAGAGACTTAGGCAGTAGCCACCACATACCCAAGCCTGGCCGGGGTCTGGCTCTGCTCCTTGCCCTGTGGGCCTTTGAGGCCCTCTGGGACAAGGTTGGTTAACTATTTGCTGTGCTTCCAGGGTGAGGTAATCTGATCTCCCTAGGGAGAGGTGATAACTTTCAGGTAAACCAGCCCAGCCTGCACTGCAGGGCAGACACCATCACCCCGGCCCCCACAGAGGCTGCTGCAGGGGCCAGGTGGTGAGTGGGTGGGAGCGGGGTCAGGGCAGGGGTGGGGGGCTCTCTTGAGCTAAGGGCACATTCCTAACTGAATTCACCCCCTGGGCTGTCCTGGTGGAAACCAGCGACTAGTCCCATGGCTCTGGTGCAGCACATCTCTCCAACTGAAAGAGAGAGGTCTGTGGGAGCCCATCTGCCTAGTTGGAGGGGTGCTCAGTAGGAAGGCAGATGACGTGACTCTGTAGATGGGGTGAACACAAGAAATGCAGAGGAGAAAGCCCTGAATGAGGAGTCTGTCGACTCTTAGTTCTGGCCCCTCTGTTTTTAAGTATATACTATGGGCCAAGGGCTTACATAGATGCTCTTATTTAGAACAACCCCAGGAGATGGACCTAAGTGTTAGCCACGGTTTAGTGATAGGAGAACTGAGGCAGGGAATGGTAAGTTCCTACTCCAGGATTACCCAGCAGTCAAGACTAACTGGGGACTTCAATTAGGCAGGCTGATTCCAGGACTCTGAGCCACAGTGCTATATTGCCTGGGTCCCCAGATACTCTCCTTTGGGACCCTTCTGCTGCCTCTGCTTTTTCTTTTTCTTCTTCTTCTTCTTCTTTTTTTTTTTTTTTTTGAGACAGAGTCTTTCTCTGTCACCTTGGGTGCCGTGGCATCATCATGGCTCACAATAGCCTCAATCTCTTGGGCTCAGGTGATCCTCTTGCCTCAGCCTCCTGACTAGCTAGGGTAGAATACAGATGCCTGCCACAATTCCTTTTTTTTTGCAGTTTTTGGCCGGGTCTGGGTTTGAACCCTCCACTTCTGGTATATGGGGCCGGCGCCCTACTCTTTTGAGCCACAGGCGCCGCCCTTTTTTTTTTCCTTTCTTTCCTTCTTTTTTTTTTTTTTTTTTTTTTTGGCCTGCCACAATTCCTTACAAACCCTAGTCCCTATAGTTCTGTCTCCAGAGAGGAAAGCTTGTGAAGAGCTGATTTACAGTAATTCCCTATTCAGCCCGAGGGTACAACAGAGAAGAAATAGCAAGTAGGTCAACCTTTACCCATTGGTTAGAGCTAAAGGTCCTCAGTCTTGCCAAAGATCACCAATTAGTGATTCAAAGGTGTTAACTAATGGCCATTAACAACTATTTACTTATTGATTGATTTAAGACAGTGTCTCATTCCATTGCCTAGGTAGAGTTCAGTGGCATCATCATAGCTCACTATAACCTCAAACTCCTGGGCTCAAACAATCCTCCAGCCTCAGTCTCCCAAGTAACTGGGACGACAGGTTCTTACAACTACACCTGGATAATTTTCTGATTTTTTTATACAATTTTATTTATATAAAATTATATTAAATTATACAAAATTGTTATAACAAAATGTATTTTAAGAAAATATAATTTACATATACACACACACCCACAAGAAATAAATGATAATAGTAGTTAACTTTTACAGAGTTGCATTTCAAGTTAGAGGGGTACTGATGAACAGATGTAGTTTATTTTATTAAAGTTTTTCTGTATTTTCTAAATTTTCTCTAATGAATTCCTTATAACAGAAAAAAATGTTATTTCAAAAAACACCCATATGCTTTCCAAGGAGACTAAGTCCAAAATGTTTATACTCATTTTCATCTTCATCGTCAAAAGAAAAGAGGCTACTGTTTTTGATCTGCTTTTGTGAGTTCTTTTTAACTGAGTCCTGATTTATTTCTTCTTCATTTATCTTCTTCTTTTTTGAGATTGCTGTTAAACCTGAATATTTTTTATCTGAGGGACGCTTGACTGGTTTTCGATACATTATTCTTCCATCAGCTGGAGCTGGTTCTTCCTCTGCTTTGGCAGCCTTTATTTCTGCTTTAATTTTCATGACTTCTTCAGCTGACAGGTCTCCTTTTTTTAAAACCACCACTTGGGGCTGTTCATCTTCTTTGTCACTGTGATCACCATCTTCATCTGGGAGCTGAGGCTGGATTCTCTTGGTCTCTATGGTGGGCCCTTCCCTGTAGCTGACCCGCTCCTTGAAGCCGGCCAGAAACGCTGGCTCTGCGGGCTGCACGTATGACACCTGGTTCTGCTTGCTCATTGTAGCTCTGGGGCAATTTTCTGATTTTTTGTAGAGACAGGGTCTTTTTTTTTTGTTGAGATCAGTGTTTCACTTTATCGCACTCGGTAGAGTGCTGTGGCATCACAGCTCACAGCAACATCCAACTCCTGGGCTTAGGCGATTCTCTTGCCTCAGCCTCCTGAGTAGCTGGGACTACAGGTGCCCGCCACAACACCCAGCTATTTTTTTGTTTTTGCAGTTTGGCCGAGGCCGGGTTTGAACCGGCAACCTTTGGTATATGGGGCCAGTGCCCTACTTGATAAGCCACATGCGCCGCTCAGGGTATTTTTTTTTGAGACAGAGTCTCACTTTGCCACCCTTGGTAGAGTGTTGTAGCATCATAGCTCACAGCAACTGCAAACTCTTGGGCTCAAGCAATTCTCTTGCCTCAGTCTCCCGAGCAGCTGGGACTACAGGCACCTGCCACAATGCCCGGCTATTTTTAGAAATGAGGTCTCGCTCTTGCTCAGGCTGGTCTCCAACCTGTGAGTTCAGGCAATCCACCCACCCTCGGCCTCCCAGAGTGCTGGGATTACGGGCATGAGCCACCGCACCTGTTCCAAGATTAAAGTATTTGTATCTGGGAAGATTCCAGGCAGAAAGAATCGAAAGGACAAAAGCCAGAGTAGCACACGGTCCGGAGCAATGAGGTGTGTGCATGGGACAGAGCAGAGAGCAGTCAGAGATACAGAGAGGAGGGGACAGGTGGCTTTGGGCCTCAAGAGCCACTTGAGGACCTCTGCTATGCTCCTGAACAGAGGGTTTTGAGGAGAGGATTTATGTGATTGCAGGGCTGGAAGCAAGAAGAGTAATTAAGATGCCATGTTTGTGTTAATCAAGGTCAGAGGCCAGGTAGCTATGGAGGTGGGTGAAGTACTTGGATTCTAGATATACTCTGAATGTAAAGAGAACAGGACTTGCTGCCAGATGGAATATGGAGTGTGGGAGAAAACAGAGGAGTCAAGGGTGACTCCAGAGTTTTTGTCTTGAGGAACTTGCCTGAGGAAGTTTCCATTTATTATAGGAGAACTGCTTGGAGGGTGATCGGGAGTTGGGTTTGAGCATGCTGAGTTCAAGCTGCAAGTAGAGAGGACACAGAGACAGCTGGACGTGCAAGTCTGGAGGTTGGTTGCTATTAGAGTGCAGTCATCATTTAATATGATCACTGTAAAGGTAAGGACAGAGGGGAGGTGATGCCCTGAGCTCTGGATGCTCCAACATTCAGTGGTCCCTGGAAGCCAAAAGGCAAATGTGTCTCAGGAGGAGGATGTGATCAGTGGTGCCAAGTCTACCGGGAGATCAAAGGACAAATGAGGACTGAGAATTAGCTGATGGGTTAACAAATGAAGATCATTGCTAAGGTCAACAAAAGCGTCACAAAAGTTGGCTGCGTGAGCCTAGGAGACCACAGATAAAGATGCGAGTTGCTGTAAAGGGGAGATTGGGAATGGACTGTAGTGGATGTTTTGTTTGTTTATTTGCTAAGGTGGGAGAAATGGTGATATGTTTATATACCAATGGGAAAAGTTAAGTAAAAAGGAAAGTTTTTGAGGAGGGAGTTTTTGGAGCATTGTCCTTGAGTGCGTGAGATGAGAAGAGATTTAGTGCATGGGCAGAGGGTCTGGCCTCAGCCAGGAGCACAGATGTGTCATCTACAGTAACGAGAGACAGTAGAGGGGACAGGCGTGGATGTTGGTAGGTGTGAGGGTGCAGGGGCGGGAACTCCTCGGATTGCTTCTGTCTTCTTGGTGAAATATGGACCAAGGTCCTCTACTGAGCGAGGACTGGGAAAGGAGTGGAGGTCTGAGGAGAGGAAGATATGAAATATTCCTCTAAGAAAACAGGAGGAGTCCACTAGGGAAGGATAGTGTGATTGTCAGGAAACACTGTGGCCCACTTGAGACCCGTGATCGGTATTTTAGCCCAGGGTTTCTCCATCTCAGGGTTATTGACACTTTGGGCCAGGTGAGTGTGTTGTGAGGAGCTGGCCTGAGCAGTATTGGCTTCCTGCCACTGAATGCCCATATAGGACCCCTCCTCCACCCCTCCCTGCTGTGATAATCCAAATGTCTTCAGACATTGCCAAATGTCCCTGGGGGTCAAGATGCAGAATTGCCACCTCTTGAGAACCATAGATGGAATGTGAATGTGCCTGTTGTTCAGGACAGGCGCCTACTTGGAGTGACTAAGGGTTGGATTTAACCAAGAGAGGGGTTTGGCCAAGAGGGTAGAATAAAGCTTATGGGGACAAGAGAGTTTAGGGCTTTTGAAACGGAGTGATTATAATGACTGACTGGGAAGAGCGGAGAGAGAAGATCAAGGGGTAAAGGACAAAGACAGATGGAAAGGCCAATGCACTAGAGATCCCAGTGGGGCCGAGGGGTTGCTGGGGCTGTAATTCCATGAGGGTGAGCTGTGAAAATTCCAAGTGCTGGTCAGAGAGTGAAATTGAGAATGTTGAGGTCTTCAGTTATTGGTAATGACAAGGTCTAAAGGATAACCACGGGGTTAATAGTTGAATTAATGTGGACGACAAGGCCCCCAAATTCTTTCCAAAAAGTTTTACAGTCACATCCTTGACTTCCTCTTCAGACAATGTTTCTTGACAGTGCTCTGAATTTTCTCTTAGCTACCAAACATTTCTTTTTTTTTTTTTTTTTTTTTGAGACAGAATCTCAGGCTAGAGTGCTGTGGCATCAACCTAGCTTACAGCAACCTCAAACTCCTGGGTTTAGGCAATTCTCCTGCCTCAGCCTCCTAAATATCTGGGACTATAGGTACCTGACATGATGCCCAGCTAATTTTTCTATTTTTAGTAGAGCCTCTTGCTCAGGCTGGTCTTGAACTCCTGAGCTCAAGTGATCCTCCTGCCTTGGCCTCCCAGAGTGCTAGGATGATAGGTATGAACCACCACGCTGGGCCCAGAGAAATACTTTTGAACCTAGCAAGTCCTGAGTCCTTTATATTTAACAAGTCATTCTTTTTTTTTTTTTTTTTTTTGAGACAGAGCCTCAAGCTGTCACCCTGGATAGAGTGCCGTGGCATCACAGCTCACAGCAACCTCCAATTCCTGGGCTCAAGTGAGTCTCCTGCCTCTGCCTCTCAAGTAGCTGGGACTATAGGC